>VYZW01052651.1:2729-21393 GCA_013401315.1 Balaeniceps rex
CACAGGAAGATGACACTGCTGTACTTAAACATTCAAACCTGAAACAATGCCCATCAATATTCTCTTCAAACACTCAGGAAAATAGCAAATGCAATACTTTTGAAAAGCAAACCACAAGCATGGTATCAGCTGTGGCAATAAAACTCACTGCCTTTGAGATTTACTCCTTGGTACAGCTCCAACAGGCATGTCTTATCACATGCAAGGATGGCAATGGCATAGAGAAATACCAGGAAGTCTAAAACAAGGCTGTTTACAGTCCTTGACCAACCTTGGTCACATAAAGACAGAAGATAAAGAATTAAAGCTCTAAGGGGGGGCTGTGATTCTTGACAATCCAGGAATAACAATAGTTTAATTTCTAAATGCTATGGTTCTGCACAAAAAAGCACTATTGCTGAGCATGCACGCTTAACCCGGGAACACAAGTGTTTTCAGACGACATGGGAAACATTTCCTCCTATTAAAGCCAGAGCTATCTCCTTCCTATTTTATCTGCATGTCAAGTTCAATAACAAGGAGAAACTATACAAGACTAAAACACAGTATCCATCTGCTAATAGTTATGGCTTAATTTAGTCACTTTTATTAATTTGTGCTACATAGCACAAGAGTTATGCTGTACTATAGACAGCACAAGAATGGTTTTATCATGCTGTGTTTGTTTCTACAAAAACAACAATGCTATAGATTAAGATACACAGCAAGACCTTTCTTCAGAGACTTGAATGCAGAAAGCTAACATTATTTCCAGTCATAGGTTGATGATACCAACCCACCAGAAAGCAAGTTTTTCACTTCTACCACAGAGGATAAAGATGGGGGCAGGAATAAGAACAGGGAGGGCAGAAAGAGTGTTTCATTCACAGCTGCTGTAAGCTGAGCACACTGTCACCACCACTCTGGGCTCTGCATCACTGAGGACACTCAGTGTGGCACCCTACCACGTCCCTCTTGAGGGTACCCATACAGCTCCTCTCATTTTGGGCTGCACACCTTAAGCTGTCTCCATACTACAAGTCCCTCAGTTCCCCACCTCAGCACTCAGGTTTCCCCTTGCAGGGACTGGCTCCACGTGCCCCTATTCTCATCTCCATCCACCACTCCAAGACCATGCACCTTACAGTCACTAGTTGTTCTTCTGGTGCCTGTCACTCTTTTCAGATGTATTTTACGTAATTTCGAGTGGCACTTTCCTGCCTGTATACCAACCAGTTCCTCCCTCTGTCTCTCCTCAGTGCTGCCTTCCCACCCCAGAAAACTTTATTCTTGCAAGGTCTATGCTACCTGACATCACCACTAGCAACCTTTAGTCTCCCGTCACCCTGGCTTCGCCCTACTCCATTTCCCAACACCTCTTTCCTTGCTTTTCTTTACCCCACTCACCTGGCCTGATTGCTTCTACTTCTAGATCTTTTCCTTCCCAGTTCACCATCTGACACTGGTTCTCCTTCCCCACAACTCTTGCAGCCAGGTTTATTTCTGTTAATATTGCATGCTGGAGAATCTCCTGTGGAGCAATTTAAACAGCTATTAATAAGCACAGAGTAAAGGTCAGCTAAAAAAAAAAAACAAACACCTTTCACCTTTATAAAATTGCTTCACACACAGCTCAGGCCTTCCCAAACAAGGAGCCCTCTCTGTTTTTCTAGCTTTCACCAACTCAGCTGGACTGTGCTCCTTGATGCCCAGAACAGTCAAAAGCTCTTGACTTGTTAGATTTGGTGTTCCAAAAAGCGTGACAGATAAAATTCACACTTTGACTACTGCAAGCCTCAAAAATCAGTATTCAGATGGAAATTTCATGTGGCTGTTGTATTAGTGTCAAGACACATGCAACAGCCTTAGTGTATCACACCCCAATAAGAGATCCCCTTAAAAGGGTAAGTTACTGTAACAGGGGTCTCATTTTTATAGTAAAGCTAGAAAGTATTTTATTTACAAGACAACATTGACCTGTTAATAGTTATTTGTATTAAAAACCTTCAGTGTCAAACAAGCAGTAGTTACAAGTTTTGACTATTTTAGCATTACAGTCTCACTGAATGCATGATTTAGAGGCTACAAACCATTCTTACACCAAAGTGAAAACAACCTGCTTTCTTAGGGCAGAAAAGCAACTGCTTTTTTCTTTTTTTTTAATGTAAGAATATTTTTACACCTTCCCATAGTGTTTAATTTTTGCTGCACTTCACACCAAAGCCCAGCTGACTTTGTAAAAACTGCTCACAGGAAGTCACACTACACTCAGAAATACCATATGGTTGCCAGCCATGGTTACCACACGAAATTAATGCCACCGATCCCTTTAAAGAGAGATAGTTGTAAGCTTCCTAATTATCTGAGGTGCTTATTATGTATTTCAATGTTTGAAAGTAACTCTATACTTCTATCAAAGCTAATAAATCAATCATCTCTGTTAAAGGCTTAGAGGGAAAGCAAAGCTTACTGCTCAAATCTATGGTCAACATATGAGAAACATTACTATGAGAGCCATTCAAAAAGCCTCCTCATGGGAAAGGGTAACATTATGAGAACTAAGTGTTTTCACATGTTCTTTTTACCTTTGTTCTTTTATAGTCTTATTTTTCACCTTTTCTACGGCAAGATTTTTTGGAGGCTACTAATCTGAATTCCATCTCTTTCTTCTCAAGGCCCCTTGGGACTACTCTCCCCCATCAATGTCTTTTGTTCCTGCTACAGTAATTCTCTGATCAGTCAAAAATAGCTTCACATGGCATTCTTCAACAGAGTTGGGAATCAGCAGTGCTAGCACATTTGGAAAGAAGGAGGAAAAAAAAATTGAAGGGAAAACCCCTACTTTCTCAGCAATGTTGTAAGCCTGTCTGCTAAAAAAAATAGAGAAGCTTCACCCTGAAGTCATGCCTCTCATGCATTACTAAGCAAGAGAGGCAATCAAATTGAAGCAAAGGTATTGCTCTATACACAGGAAAGCCCAGCCACCGACACTGCTCTCTCCCAGGTTCCCTGAAGGCAAACAGTCACTGCTGTGGCCTTATTTATCACATTGTACAACCCACAAACAACCTTAACTCTGCTACAATGAGTTCAAAAGCAGGTTAAAAAAAAATGGAAAACCCAGTCCTTGCATTTTATTCCCTACATCCCCAAAAGGGGTGGGGGAACCCCTCCTGAGTTACACTACAAAGTCTCAAATCCCAATGCAGTCTTCCATATTTTGCACCACTATAGTACCAGGTCCCAATTTCAACATCCATCTGCTTTTAACTGACATACAAATTTAAGCTTCTAATCTCAAAATAACTGTGCCCTCAAACTAGGCTATTATATTACTACAGGATATTACTCACTTTGCTGTAAAGGAAGAAATAAATCTTTCTGCAGAATTTGATTTTCCTTCCGATTTAATGACTTCCAAAATATTTTATACTCCAATCATGGTGTAGTTCAACCATTCTATTCCTAAATAGAATGCTAGTGTCAAAGGCTGTTGTGTTTTGTTACTTTAAGCTTAATGTTTAAAGATAATCACTTAAGCAAAAAAAGTCCCTGGATGTTTGTTTGCCTCTTTAATTTGTATCTGAGTTCACTTGCACATTCAGCAATCAGTACAGCAGCATCCCAATACTAGCTGCAGTTTCTGGGAGCTACTGAAAAACTAAAGAAGCACAAGCCATATTTATTTTACATCCAGAGTAAAATGTAAAATAAATACAACTTGTGAATGTTATAAACATAACATACTGTCAATGTTTATAAGCATTATTATTTGTTAGAGTCAACAAATTAGTCATTACAAACTTAAGTATTTGCCACAAGAGTCTATAAATACTGATGTTTTAAGTATTTATATTTTCCTAATACACATTTCCCACCCCAAAGATTGGTACCTGCCCTTGGCTGTTTCACATTAGATTTCTTCCACCTCCATCACTGAAGGCTATCTGCTTCAGGCTCTTATCCATTTGCCCAGTTAAGAAATCCCATCTTCCTCCCAGTCCTCATCTGTCCCAACTGCTTTCCTGCACCTTTATTCCCCTACAATTCCACCAGACAACATTTTTAAAGCTGAGCACATTTGTAAGCCCACTGACAATTTGGATGCCTTATCCTAAGTGTTTACTATTTTACAGGCTTGCCTAAGCCAGATATTCTGTAACAAGCTACTTACAATTCTGATCAGACAGTTTTTGTTCATCTAAAGTACACGCAGGCTACAGACACACTTTGAGTAACTACAGCTCTTCATCCCTCTCCTGAAAAGAGCTGGCTCTCATTTGCTGACGTACAACATGAACCGTCAACTATTCTGCAAAATTGTATTTTTCAATCTTATCCAAAGGCTGAGAAAACAGATGGAGTGTCCCATTGCCTTCCTCACAGAAGTGTTTTCAATTAAACTTCTAATATCCTCTCCTCCTCTACTAGGAGAAAGATGGGAAGAAACTACTGGGTGAGCTGTCCCTCATGTGGGAGCTAACGCATTCTATAAGCAGAATACAGCGATAACTAGTTGCAGTGGTTGCAGATGCCATCACTGACAACATGATAACTGGTTACTTCCACTGGATCCAGAAACTGAGGAGGCCTATGCACTACTCATAACGCACATATCTCTGGACAGACCTCTGCCTTAATGGTCTCTCCAACACATCTCCAGCATGTGCCACCACCACTAGAAGCAATGCTTAAGCAGCTTATCAGAATACCAGTTGTGCAGACACAAGTCAGGAGTTACCGTATCTTCATTTCCCAAGACAAAGGGTGCCATACCAGTACCCTTTAGAAACCACTGCCTGTAGACCTTATGTTCTCAGTCTTTGCTCCTAACAAATACACTAGGCAACTACAAGCAGCGCATGTCTGAACAAAGACCAAAAGCACACGAAAGGCTGACCATATTTCAGTCCATAATGAAAGAAAAAAGTTAGGTGCCCGAATACCTTTTTTTAAAAAAAAGGCCCCAGTTCCCACCAAAATAAACACAAAAATTCGGAAGTGAACATAAAACAAATTAATTTTTACATAATGTTTTAAAATAAGGCTCAGAAGACACAAGGGCATCGCTGGCTGCCCAGCGGCTGAGAGGGCAACCATGACCGCCGGCACCCGTCCGCCCCAACAAGAGCTCTCCCTCCCCCGCTGCGCAGACGCCGGCGTCCCGCGGGGACGGGGCCGCGGGGCGCGCCCGCCCTCGGGAACGCTACCCCCAGGCCCGGGGGTTACTTTCCCCGCTACAGCCGCCGGCGGACCACGGGGCCACCGCCGCCTCCCCCACCTACTCGAAAGCGCAGGCCGGGGGAGCCGCCTCCCGCACGGAGACGGGGCGGCGGGCCCGGGGCGCNCTGGAGGCAGGGGGAACCGTCCCAGCGACAAGCCCGGCGGACAGGAGGCGGGAGGGCTGCCAGCCGCTCCGTGCCGCGCTGAGGGGCCCCGCCGCCGCCCGCGCCGGGCTGCTGGGTGCCCGCCGGAGCCGGCTGCGGCTGACGCGGCCGGTACCACCCTCCCGCCGCGGGAGCCGCACACCTCAGCGGCGGCGGCGCGGAGAGACCGCCCCGCGGGGCCCGCCCGCCCCGGCGGGCTTCTCTCACCTCACGACCGGGGGCGGGCGGGGAAAGCCACTGGCTCACCCGGCGGCGCGTACCTGGCAGCTACCGGCGGCGGGGCCCCGGAGGCGGCTGCCCGTTGTTGTGACCCGGGTGGCGGCAGGAAGCGAGCAGCCCCCACAGCGGCGGCGTCCCCACCGTGGCGCAGTTACCATGGGACGGACGCCCTCTCCCTCCGGAAGTCACCGCCGGGAGGGCGGGGAAGGGGGCGGGGAGGCGCCATCTTGAGCGCGGCGCCCGGCCCGGTGCCTGCCTTCTGCCATCTTGAGTGTGGCGCGGCCGCAGGGCGGTGAGGGCGAAAAGCTCGCCCGAGGGCCTGCACCAGTCCCCGTCCTCCCCCTGGGCCCAAGCCCCGTGAGCCGGCAGGGAGGTCAGGGAGGTGCTACGAATGGAGGTTTTCTAAAACCCTCCAAAGAACGCCAGACTAATACACAGAGTTTTAAAAAGAGAGATAAGTGGAGGGGAAGTTGTATCTAGGGTTGAAACGATTCTCTTCAGTGTAAGAAATGCTACCAACAGAAAATCTGTTGTTGTTTGTGTGGTTTTTTTTTTTGGGTTTTTTTTTGTTTTGTTTTTTTTTTTCTGGAGGAATTAAGTAAAGAAACTAAACCTGGCGCTCTCAGCAGCCGCCCTGTAACTTGAAGTGGTCTCAGAGTTATCTCTGGCACCAGGGCGAGACAGGGAACATGGCGGAAGGGCCAGGAACAGCAGGGAGGAGGGGAGCGTGATGAGGGCCCAGGCTAGCTCCTCAGCCTTGCCCACCACTCCAAGCAGCCAGGCCCACCCAGGGTACAGCATGGGCCACAGTGGCCCTGGAACAGTTTCATCCCATGCTGTAACGCTGGTCCCTTCTCTGGCCCCTGCCGCGGGGCCCACAGCGTCCCCATGCATGCAATGGACCATCATTGATCTTTTAAATAAAATGTTAATACTGAATATAAAGTTACATATAGAAAAGAATTTAATCTAGATGGGTAAATCCAGTGCTGAAATGCTAGGAAAAACTTGCTACAGCCATAATTGTGCCATCTTGTCCATATGCTTTAGTTTTTAATTACATGTTTGCATACCATTTTGTCCCAAAGGACCTTCGCCTCATTTAATGCACAGAATGGGCTGAAACACAGTTGTGTTGTTGCTCAAAGACGCGGCGTTTCCTAACCTTTGAGTAGCTGCTTTTGCAGTTGCAATAAAAGTATGTCTTCGTAATTTTTAAGACCAGAATAAAACATTGGATAATCTGCAGTGATCCTTTGCACATGACAGGCTGTTACACTTTCATCCCATTGCGAAGGTAATTGGTTCTCTGAAAGTCGCTCTGAAGTATGTGAAACCCCCCGGGTCAGGCAGTTGATGGTTTGAGAGTCACAGTTTGCAGCCTGAGTCAGAGACACTGACTCCCTCCCTCCCTCCCTCTTCGTTCTTCCTCTGGAGTTCTCTCGACATGGCTTTTATTAAAGGCTCGTTATAATCTTGAGTTCTGACTCAGACCTCATCCTAAACACCCGAGGCGTGTCTCCTGTACCAGCCCAAGAGTTTGTGTTTAGTCAGACAGGGGTAGAATCAGAGCATGAAATGCTGTGGAAGTTGATGTTTTTAACTCTGTCCAGTCTGGCACTAGAGCTGCGCTCAAAGAGCACAACTGTGAATGGGTGAGAGCATATGAATTTTAGAGGAGATTTCTTTTCTGTGAAGCAGCATGAGCAAGTGGAAGAGGAAAAGCTCCAGCCCCTCCAACTTTGGCACCAGGCCTGGTTGCTTAATATCATATTCTGCCACTTAATCTCTAATTGTGCCGATTTCTTCTATCAGCTCAAGCAACTACTGAGTCATGTAATATAGTTTCTGTAATTCCTATGACACTTTTCCTTTTTCACGAAATATACCTACAGGATATCATTTGTGCTTCAGTGATCCTCCACTGAAGTACACTAACCTCGAGAAATTTAAATACCTGTTTTTTCCACCCCACAGCTCCTGTCTTTCAGTGCCATCTAGTGTTCACACATGGAACAGATGCTGTAACAGAATTTCTCATCAGACCGACTTGTCATAATTAACACATTTTGGAAATGGATAGATGGCACTGATAGAACGTATCTTTGTAAATTAATAAAATATTTATATATATAAAATCTAGAGATATATCTATTTATATTTTTATTTTATGGCATTACATTCTGACACAGACCTCTCTTACGATATTTAAAATCAGTAGCACTCAAAAATCAAACAGATACATACATATCAGTTATTTACTTCTGGCTATGCTGTTCTCTGTAACTAATTAGATTGCTTCAGAAAACAGTGGATGGAAAAAAAAAAAAAAAAAAAACTGAAATAATTTATCACCCTGCTTCATTTTCAGCTCTCCCGAAAAGGAGTAGCCATCCAGAGCAGAGCCCAATCAAAATTTTACTTGCAAAGTAAAATTGCAAAGCTTTGAGTGACAGATCTTTCAATCCATCTATAAAAAGGAGTGAGGTGGTTTTTGAAACAAGGAGGAGACAAAAAATGAGGGATTATCCAGAGATCATCTGTCTTCAGTTTCTTATCTTTTCTCCCTTGATGTCTTTCTTTACAGTGACTTCTTATTCTCATCCCCAGTCCATGATCAGCAGTTAAATAGTTCATAACCATTGAAACACCTTTATCTGTCTTTTAATGCATAAACTTACTTAAGAGACAAACATGAGGGACTCTCCCCATATTTCTATGAAGAAAGTGTTTAGCAGCCAGTACAGATAATTCCCCCTTGAAGATGTCAGATTCTAAATTAAGATACAAATCCTGAGTAGCAAATACAATAAAAGGAATACAGAATTTCAGACAATAGTTTTGCACATACTCAGATCCTTACATATATTTAACAAACCTTACCTTCCCTACCTGGTTATGAAAGAATTGGGAAGTCATTATTCTCTGAATTAGTCCAGCTAAAAAGGAAACAAAGCAAGGTGCTCAGCTGCTTTCATTCCAGTGAAAATTTAATTTAATTAGAGCAATTCCAGATCGCACTTCTGGCAGCTGTGTTTATCACACTTTCTTCAAAGGATAGGAATTAGCATTGACTGACATTAGCATCAAAGCTCATTTATTCACCCGCCCACATCTTACCAGCCCTTCTGAGTTTGTCTGTTTATTTAGCACTTTAATAACACCACAGTAAATAAGATTTCATTTTGGAGTGTGCATGGTTTTTGTCAAAGCATTTAGTGCAGACTTCTTATAATGTCATTATAGAACCCCTCTTTGCAGGTTTGATGAAAGAGCAGCTAGCTGTTCTCCAGAAGAGATATTTTAAATGCTTAAAAAGGACATAGACTGGGATCCAGAATTTCTTTTTCTTTTTTTTTTGTCAACAACTAGAAAATACCTGTCTTTCAGCAGGGGGAAAAAGTGGCAGAAATGACCCGACATCCCTTTAAGCTGCAGAAGACTGCCTGAGTCCAAACCCAGTTAGGTCACGAGGGGTTTGAACTTCGGGGTTTGGGGAGGCTCTGCTGTACCAAATGCTCAGCGCTCTGTTTCACAGCTGCCAGCTCATACAGAGGCATGAGCGCTGCCCGTTCACTCACAGCACGCAACCTGCTATAATCTTTTGTGAACTAAGGGTAGGTTCTTGCTGGTAAATGTCACCTTTTATTTCATATTTGTGCAGCACCTGGCAAAACAAGACTTGATCCCCAATTAGAGCTGCTGGAGCACAGGAATCAGGTGGACGGATCATAGCTCAGCTGCCTCTTTTGGAGGCACATGTAGAACTACTGCCACATCAGACCAGACACCAGAAACATTGGCAACAGGAATCTGCTACCTGTACTTCAGCCTCAAGCCCTGGGGTGACAGAGAGAAGCAGTTAGGCCGGGGCCCCATGGGCTTATTCTTCAATTACCAGCTGTAGTTTGCATTTAGTCATGATTGCTCATGGATGACAAAATATGAGAAAACAATGCCACAAAAAAAGAAGCTCCTTTCAGTTGCTTTCCAGAAAAAGGTAAAGCAAACAACTCCATCTGATTTTTTCAACAAGCAGAATCCAACTGAGCTGATGGAGCAGGTTCACAGCAGGTGCCCTTCACCGAAAGATTCCCTCCAGTTCTCACCTTTACCTCCAACTTGCCAACATAGATATCATCAGGTACCAACTAGGACCAGCAAAGAGAAGCAACCTGCCAAAACCTGACTAGGGTGGAAATGGAGCCTTCTGTGTATATTACCAGACAGAAATGGCTGATCGCAAGCCTCCTCTGTTGTGCTTCACTTAGTTATGAAATCAGGAGAAAGCCAGTAAAAGCAGCTCTGCAAGCAAAGGGACGGTGTGGGCACTTTCTGCCTTCCAGTGAAACATCAAAACTGATGATGGAAATGGTTGTTCCTTCCCAAAGGTTTATCGTGCTACACGCAGAACAGTAGGCTCCCCTACACAGTGTTATTGGCATTGGTAATAGCTGAAAGCAAAAAAATCAGAGCCCTCACTTAAAGACTTAATTCAGAATGCGAACAAGGAACAGCATGACTGTTAAGTTGTCTCTCCAGTGGGCTTACAATTCTGAAGAGAAGTCAAATTTAAAAAAAAAACAAAACCAAAACAGAACAAACAAAGAAAACAGATGAGAGAATGACTAATGGGAATAAATTCCACTGCTTTGACCACAGCATTACATTATCAAAACCCGGGACTTAATATGCGGCAGAATTATCATAAGACAACAGTTCTGTGTAATGGAAATAATTTAAGTTTCAATATTTCATCCAGCAGTGCAGACAGGCCTGTGAAGTGTGCCATCTTAGCTGCAACATTTATTGATGCTGACCACTGGTTTATACAGCAGGAGTTGAAAGATGAAGAATTCAACTCTCCAATTCTGAAATTTGGAAGAAACAGAAATGCCAAGGAAACGAGACGCTTGACAGCCTCTGAGAAAGTGATGGAAAATTCATGGCTTTCAATCACTTACAGCACTTGTTATGCAGAAATAGGCTGAGCTCCCAGTTTTGCTTGGAGGTTGTGTCACTTCCAATCTTCCCTGTGAGACTCAAGTATGGTTTATAGTGGCGATTTGCATGTAGATGGATGAAACGACTGCTTTCAGTGATTGTATTTCTGAAACTTGGGTTTCACTAGTTGAGAAAGAAAACAGCTTTTTTGGGGGAATATTACTCTTGTAAAAAATCCTCATGCTCTAAACCATTGCAATCAGTCTAACTTTTTTTTTAAAAAGGAAAAAAGGTTAGTGCACGCAACAGAGCAGCACTGATTTGCATTTTCAACTGACAACCCAGCAACTGGAGAATTTTGTTTATTCCATTTAGCCAGCCAGGAACCACACAGGCAATGCAAAACCAAATTTTAGACATACTTTTTCTCAACTACCATGAAACTGTCAGGGAAAAGCACAATTTAGACATCTCTTCAAAAGTATTGTCCAGAAAACTTGTCTTGCATAGTACTTTCCATATCCAGTCTTCCAGATGTTCTCACTTTCTTCATGCATGTAAGTAATCGAAAAAGTGCAACGAAGAGTAGCTTAGGACAATACTCAGTATCTCATACGGAGATTACTGAAGCAGCACATCAACTAGGATAAGTTCTTTTATTATCTTGGTTGATCTATAAAGCCAATTCACCTTCTTATGACTACTGACTGACATTTTAGTTTGCAAAAAAATAGGGAATCTGGAGAGCAAGATTTAATAAAATCATGATTATTAGTGTTCAGCCACTTCCTTTGCTGAATATTTTAAAATGTAAATTTCACATGTTTTCAGTCAGCTAAAGTATTTTTTTTTTTATTCTGCTACTCTGGTGAATGAGAAAAAAATCTGCAGTTGCCCAGAACAAAAGAGGACTTTGCAGGCTGATTTAGGTGTACCAGGATACTGAATTGCACTGTACTGCCCCAAGCAGTAAGCTTTCTGTATTCAGAAGCGATCAGCTAACAACAGATCCAAGATCCATGCATCAGAAAATAAGAGTTTCAGTTAAATGGGAACCAGGTGACAGAAGCTCCAACTATCTCCTTAGCTTAAATAAAGCAGTAGATGCCACAGAAGCCATGTTCTTCCTCACAAAACTCCTTTTTCTCTTCAATGATTGTGTTGCTTTTTTTCTTTACTGAACATTAAAATTGTGCTGCACTGGGCAAAGGGGGGAGATGTTTAACACTGTGCCCTGCTAATGATTCATTCATAGCCTATAAATTACTTTAATCAGAGATATATTGGAATGGCAACATTGAGTATGTAGTAGTTGAGACACTTTTTGGGTCACATTCTGGAACACCATTAATATTTGCAAAAGCAGTTTGGGAGAAACCCACTGTATCCTTAACTGATCCATCTTCAACACCCTGTACCCCAAGATGGCTTTTTTCACTCAAAGAGTCCCTGTCGTTTCTCTCAGAGCTCTCTCCACCATCTCCATGTTCCTGAAGACAAAACAGTGAAACATTCATTAGATAAAAGGTAACTAATTTTGGTATCTTCTGTTAGGAGCACTTAAAAACGATAGTTGTCCCAGTGCTTCTAGTTATCTTGAGCATAGAAGCTCCATCACATATGGCTGATTTATGGCTGTAGCTTATGTGGTGAAATAATAACAAGACATTTGCAATACCAGAAGCCACAAAACATATTTAAAATAAATCTTGAAAAGCAACAATGTGGAAACACCAGCCACAAATCTGCTGTTGTGTTTTAAAAATGGACCAGTGTTGCTTTAGCAGCAAAAAGCTGCAAGAAGTCAGTGTTTGAGCAGGATGGTTGAGCTGCATTCACTTCTGGCTCATGTTTCAAGCACGGTCCCAACTGCAAAGCCTCCTCTGCTACCCTTTTACTCTCAAGTTACTTCTTCTCCTACTCAAGCCTGATAAAATGCAATTAAAAAAGTATGTGTATTGAAGGTTCAAATTTAGGACAGTTACAGAGAAATAAGAATAGCATTTGATGAATGAGAATCAAACTCAAGTGGAAGATCTCAGAATATGCTACCACGGCTGAGGTCCCCTTTTAAAATTCAGTTACAACACACCTAAAATTTGGAAACCCACACTACCACTTTTACAGATCCCCTTTTTCAAAGTAGACATTCACTTTAAAGAGCAAACTGGCACAAGCTGGCACTTTAGGCCTTTGGGGAAGTTGTGTCGCACCTAAATTGCAAGAGCTCATGTCTGATTCATCTCTAAAACTAAAACTCGGTGTAAAACTATCAAACTAGAACTTGAAATACAGACTCAGACAGTTTCAACAACTTTTGGAGCCCCTTCATTTATAGGCAATGCAAAGTGAGCTTAAAATGACAAAGTTCATAAGTTTCTATTCTCCATGTTTCAAAAAATCCTGTCTTTTCTGTAGAATTTTATTGCTAGAAAAACTCAACTTCACGCCAATTTTCATCCATCCTTAGTTACAAAATTTCATCTGGTTGATCTCTGCAACGTTTCCTCAAGAAACACTGCGACGTGTCTTTGATCGGCTAAACGTCCAGTACAATAACCATTGTCACAGCTGTCAATAACCAGTCTCTCAGCATAACAAAGCAGGGCAGGTTGCTTTCCTCCTGGCAGGAATTAGTAAAGGATAACTGGAGCTACGTTACATTATTCATCTGGATGACCCAACAGCCAACAACATTATTAAAAAAAGGAGTGTTGCAACAGAGCTATGCACTTCTAGAGACTTTTGCTGAGCTGGTGACAGAAAAATATTTTAGAATTTGGTTTTTGGGAGGGGTTTTGTATCACCCACATTCTCAAGAATCCTGTGGTTAGACAAAGTTTTCTAAGGTGCTCCTCTATTTCTTGAGGTTTTTCCTCAGGAGGTACAGCTAACACAATATCCTGACTTTGGCCCCAAAACTGGGGCCAATATTTGTTTCCAAAGCCTAGACCAAGACTGATTTCTGATTCTGCTACCAGAAGTGACACTGAAATGAACAATCTGGCCATGCGTCTACATCACCTTTGCCATGCACCACCACCCCATCAGTCTGGGGAATAAAACTCCTAAGATTGTCTTGACTTCTTGTTTGTTCACTTTCAAATATCATTTACAATCAAAATCCATCTTAAATGCAGTAACTTCAGAACATACAGTACAGGAGGACTGGTGCATCTAATAGGACACATAACTAATAATCACACTCAAAGCTCTACTAAAGCTTTCAAAGAGCTTTAAGTAAAACAGTGAAAAAAGTATTACAGAGCCAAATTTGGTCCAATAGTAGATTGTTCAGGGCTGAAATCAGCTTTTAACGTCTTTTGTGGCATAAAGCATAATAGTATAGTAGAGTTAAATAAAGCCTGATGAAGCACATCCTCTCTGTTCTCCTAAGCAAGATACAAATCTTATTTACCTGATTCTGTGTACTGTAGTATTTCTCTACTGCATATTTGTACCTGTGTTTGTTGAGTCTAAACAGTGTAGCAAGTTTCCTTCCAAGGGATTCACAAGCTGAAAATGCACAGAAGACAATAACTGGAACATCCTCCTTCTACTAAAGGGCTTGTTGCAATAGGCATTTTACATGATGGCAGAAAATTATATGGAGCGATCATACATATGAACGTAAAGGATCAGCAGACGAGATGACACAGGGCACAATTCATTTACTTAGTGAAAATCTTCTCCTTGCTTGAGAAACCTCCTTCATAATCCAGCCTTTAAAACTTTTTCCGAAGGTCTGGCCAGCATTTCTGGCATAGCCATATCTCATTTACTCCGTTCCCCATCTAAAAAATTTCTTCCATGCTATGTTTCAGTTAAACAAATTCACCTTGGCTTAATTCATTACACGACCTCGTTACTACCCCAGAACAGTTACTGCTTCTACCTCTTTACATGCGTCTGCCTTGCTCTATATATGGGATAAGAAATGGAACTGACATCTCTTATATTTTAGGCAGTTGCTGAAGAAAATGAACTCATTGCAACTACTTTCAGGCCCCACCTTGCCATAGCACTTCCCTGCCTATGGCAAACTGACAGACATCGCCTGGAGTAAACCTCAGCCAACGCAATCCTACTGTCAGCTTTCTGAGACAATGTTTGTGGCAGCATTTATTGCTATGACCCTTCTTCCTTTTCTTTATGGCCTCAGTTCCTGCCTCTGGGCCAGTTTCTCCTGCTTCTCCTGTAAGAGGGTCCTTACACCCTCTCTACATTTGGACTGTGCTCTCCCTTTAGTTATGCCTTCTCAGATGCTTAACTACTTTTCATAAAACTGCAATAGATTTAGCTCAAAACCAACTTACTTGCTGCCTACAAATTAATATACTGTTTGTAGGTCACACTGATTGCAATACAGTAATAAAGGTCACTGACACTTATCAGAAACTTTATTTTTGGTTGCTGATAATCTGTTGTTAGTGTTGAAGTATTTTGCCCCATGTGGGGAAGAAAAGGACTTCCAAATGTTTGAAAACATGGGTAGGAGTAAAATAATGCTTTTTCTCTAGTCCGTGTTAAGACAATTCTTTGTTTGCTTCACTGAGGTAAATCACAGAGGAACTAGAGCATTTCAGAGTCTTGAGATTTGACAGAGATGGTCACTGATTCAGCTTTTGCTATCCCTCTGAACATTTGCCCAGGATCCAAATACACAAGCTGGAGAGAGGATTCGTGTGTGGAAGGGGCATAGGGCAAGCCACTGAATTACTTCCCCCGCCCCCCCCCGCCTCCCTGGCATGCTTACACTTTTTGAAAAGACTACTTTAAAGTGAACTTAGTTAAAAGAAAACTGAATGGCAGAGCCAGTAGTTCAAAGTTAGGACACATGCTTTGGAGGTTTTTTCATTACATTTTTTCATTAAATCCCCTACTTATGTTTAATACTGGAAAAGAGACAGTACATACTGTGATCATATATCATTTTCCCCTTATGACTCATGCCTCCTTATCAGTTGGAGAGGGGACTTTGGAGCACTGCCTTTGGAGCAGATCAGGATTGCAGGGTGAGGAAAGCTGTTGTCTGTAGGACTCCACCCTCAGTCATGGAGAGCCTGGAAGATGTGAATGAAACAGAAGACTGAGGAGTGAGAGGGAAGAAAAGATGGTTTTATAACAAAGGCAGCTGGAAGGTGAAACAGAGAGCTAGACACTACAGCAGCCTCTGCCCTACAACTTCCATATGATCCCTGTGTGAATTTTGGCAGTTCATAGCTGCATGATGTGTGCTTGCTGGGCTCTGGTTTGAAACACTTGCCGTCCTTTGGCAGGAGTGTTGACCATTCATAGTCGCTACAGATGCACACAACAGGAACACTATCCACAGTGTAAAACGCTAAACGTCCCATGACATTTCTAGGTGGATACTCTAAGTTAGCTGGCTGCTGACAATCTTGACTCTTGTCTTTGTGTTGTAAAAAATTATATTTGCAGAGCATTCAGATAGTTCTCTGACACCACTGCTCAAGAACCCAGGAGGAGATGAACAAGTCCCTGTTCTGTACTACATTTTGATGTTGCACAGCAAATAAAAGAGGACAGACTGCATGGATATGTAAAATACACTGAAAATAGACCATGCTCTCTCGAACAAATAACTATTCCATGCATAAAGTCCTCTGTAAAAAGTGGTGCGTGACCCTGTAATTAAAGCCTATCATGCCGCATAAGGACAGAGGACTGAATTGAGATTTCATATAGTTATTCATGCTTTTTTACTTAACTAATTTTACCATCTTAAGTTGCTTTTTGATGTCTAACTGCAATGTAATAATTTTTATTTATAATTAATACATCACATGGTAATAGTCAAAAAATAATCTAAGCATCTGCCATAATGCTATACATGGAGATGTGATGTTTATTTTAAAAAAATCACTGGGAGCAAAAAGCACATTTAATGTGAGAGGATGGAATGGCAGCAAGTAGGTCAACCATGGGTCTGATTTTTCTTAGAAAAGTTACCAATATTTCACTGTCAGCACCAAGGGATATACAGAGCAGGGCTCTGCTTTGGACATTGATACTTAGTATTTTCATTAGTGAATGGGTTGATGCAATAGATATATCTATAAATATATTTTTGCAAACAACTGAGAGTAACGTGGAAAATAGGAATACAATTCAAAAGAATCTCTATAAAAGAAATATTCTGAAAAAAAAAGGATGTAAGGAAATAATTTCAGGGTTCTGCACTTAGACAAGATGGGAAACAGCTGCTTAGGTAGCAGCTATGCACTACTCTCTCTTGGTGAGCCCCAGCTGGAGGCTTCTGTTCTGTTTTGGACATGACAATATTTGAAAAGTGTGTGGACAAATTAGATAAAGTCCAGAGGACAGCAATAAGAACAAGTAAATATCTTGGGAACTAAGACTAAGGCAGAAAAATGCAAAGGGATGGTGGTGTTTAGTCTACAGATGGAAAAGCTAAGGGGAGGCACGGTAACAGTCAAACACAGGAAATTATCATGAAAGATGAAAGGATAGTTTGTCGATAGGACAAGAGAGGAACTTGAAATGCAGACAGCATGATCTACATGAAATAAAGAAAAAATCTCTTAGTGAAAGGATTAAAAAACACTACAACCAATGACGTGGCGAGCTGATGCAGTAACCATTACTAGAGTCTTTAAGAATAAATTTCACAAGCCTGTCAAGAATTACTCCATCTCTCTTGGGGAAAAAGCCAGACAGAATGGTCCATCCTTAATTAGAATCATCCTATTATGATTCTTCTGCAACTCCTTTCTGCCATGCTGGTCTAACTGTGAAAGTAGCACAAAATTCATACTATACCTAACATACTGTACCCTGGTTGTTACCTACCTGTGTGATAATCAGTTTTTTCTATTGTTTTCAAATTGCTCTTTTGCTTGAACTAAGGCTGCTTCTAGGTATCCAAAACCAAAGAGAGCGCCTTTCTGGGTATTGTAAAATGCATCCTTTGGAAAAGACCAATAGGCTGATACCAAGCAGTGTAGTCTGAATCACGTCATTGTTCATAGTGTTTATATCATCTGACCAAAAGAAAATACCTAATTTTAAAAATCATCAAGTGTTTTAAATCCCAGTGATAATACCTTGAAACAATGCCAGTAAGTATTAAAAGAAGGAGAAAAAATAGCAAAGTACCAGCTTTTTTTCTTGAATAGTGATTGCATTCCAGTTAATCCACCCTTGAAGTAAGCTAATCAGTCATATTAAAAAAAAAGAAACCTTAACTTACTAAGAAATTAAATGGTTGCAATTCAAACTGCCCAAACCCAGAGATACAGCCCCCAAGGAGAGTGTGGACTGCAGAACAAAAACAAGAAGAAAGCTTTAATATTGAACATAAAGACAAGCTTATCCATGAAGTTGCACTAAGCACAGTCCTGTACCATTTGCTTTAAATAATCCTGCCATGACCAGCAGATTTTGCTAGGATAGTTAGCGTATGCAACAGCTATACGGGGATCTGAATTTGGAAAGATACAAGTCTTGGAGATACATCACCTGTATGCAGTTTGCCAGTTTGTTAAGCCAAACAAGAAAAAAAGGGCAAACTTGCACCTTTTCTCCTGAGAATTCATAAGTCCATGCCTGAGGTCGCCAGACGGAGGGATCACGTTAACCTCAGTTGAGTTGTATTTAACATGGCTATTGGAAGACTCAGGCTGTCTTTGTAAATACCACACCTTCTATATTTCTGACTTTCTCCATTTTTAATACTGATGTTTTGCTGCATGGAGATTTCTTGTCATACTTGTGATTTCTTCTAAATCTCCATGGCTAATACTCCTGTATGCTGCTGCGCTCCAAATCTGCAGACACTCAGTGGATGCTGACTGTATATCATCGTTCAGATGTTGCATGCATGGGGCATTACTGTTATGATTTACAGAGGACTATCGTGGTTTAACCCCGGTTGGCAGCTCAACACCACACAGCTGCTTGCTCACTCCCCAGACCTGTGGGTTGAGGGAGAGAACTGGAAGGGAAAAATGGAGAAAGCTTGTGGGTTGAGATAAAGACTGTTTAACTGAAAAAAAAACAGAAAAAGAGAAATACGAAGAAGGGAAAAAAAAGCAAAATGAAGAAAAACAAGTAATGCAAAAGAAAGCAATTGCTGGCCACCAACGGACCGA
>VYZW01052655.1:4743-20930 GCA_013401315.1 Balaeniceps rex
TGAGGAGCGGCTGAGGGAACTGGGGTTGTTTAGCCCAGAGAAGAGGAGGCTGAGGGGAGACCTTATTGCCCTCTACAACTACCTGAAAGGAGGTTGTAGCGAGGTGGGTGTTGGTCTCTTCTCCCAAGTAACAAGCGACAGGACAAGAGGAAATGGCCTCAAGTTGTGCCAGGGGAGGTTTAGATTGGATATTAGAAAAATTTCCTCACGGAAAGGGTTGTCAAGCACTGGAACAGGCTGCCCAGGGAAGTGGTGGAGTCCCCATCCCTGGAGGTATTGAAAAGACGTGTAGATGTGGTGCTTAGGGACATGGTTTAGTGGTGGACTTGGCAGTGCTAGGTTAACGGTTGGACTTGAGGATCTTAAAGGTCTTTTCCAACCTAAATGATTCTATGATTCTGTAAGTCCTTAGTATACTAATACATTAAATTTCTGTTAGTATTGTTGTTAGTTTTTAATCCTTTTTCAAAAGAGTACTTAAGAGTATCTTTACGTACTAGTAGATATTTAAAAATACTGATAGAAAACTGGAGTTTAGATTTATGGCACATTAGGAAGTTGTTCCAAGTTAGAAGTATATGCACAGACAGATACCACAGGATGTCTAATAGGCAATTAATTCACAACTGTCTTCTAGGTAATTCAGTTGCATAGCAGTAAGGTCAGTTGAAGCAACTGAAGCAAGCTTGTAACACCACTAAAATGCCATTTCGTGAGTCGATTGTAAAATTTTTGTGCAGGTGTGTCAAGCTTCTATTTGCACAAAAAAAACCCCAACAACCCACCACCACAAAAATCCTTGGTGGCATTTGTTTAGCAGTTTGGAGGCATGAAGGAGGTGAGGAAGAAGAGGGGTTTCTCTGACTCATTCTGCGTGCCTTGTTTGGTTCGTCATGGGCACCAATGAAATAATTGAATGAAAAGAAAAATAAACCCAGCAAATAATCAGTAAATCTCAATGTACTCAGGAAGGAGTATCATTATTTCAGACAAGGATATTGAAGGATGTAGAACCACAGTAACTTTTTGGGGATCACCCAGGTGGCCAGGGCAGAGCTTGGAGCAAAGGCCTGCTTTGCAGAGGTCCACTCTTACGTGCTGCTCACTGGACCACCAAGCAAAAGAAAAGGGAAGAGTGGAATTGCACTTTTAACGTTTCCATAGTAAGCATTGATTAGAATTGCTCTTATAATTTTATGGCAATAAATCTTATTTGACAGTTTTGTTGTACTGTAGTGGGAGATGGATGGGAAGGAGGACGCAAACAATCAATTGCTTCATCTAACTAGGCAGGAGTAGGAGACATGAATTTACAGGAAGAACAGTGAAGCTGTTTGGACCAACTGAGTTTCTTAGAAAATAATCCCCTAATTTTCCTGTGAAGAACATGTCTGGCCACTTGCTATAGAAGAGATGAGAAAACTTCCAGGGCAAGCTATGAGGTTTGTCACACCACAGTGTGCTGGTCTGGGCGGTCGGTGTGGTGGGCTGCAGTTAACTCAGCTGTTCTCTGGACTGGAGATAAATTGCAGAGACAAAGGAAATCTTAATTTCTGTGGTTTAAATAGTGGTTTAAAGAACCGTTCCTAAAGTGGATCAATAAAGTAATCTGTTTGAGGTAAATAGGTGGAGGTGAGCAAAAAGGTCCAGGGAAGTACACATCTCTTTCTCAATGCCCTTGATATCTTGATGGGCCCGGGCAGACTGAGCATGCTTTGTGCTTACTGAGACTGGGCAGTGTTTTCTCTTTGCTGCTCTTTGTTTGGAGACAGTTTCCTTTAAGCCTGATTTACCAGAGCAACAGTGCATTGATGCACACGTAAGCCTATTTTACAAGGGTAGAAACCAGAAATCTCAGATTACACAGAAAAGGGGAAATTTTTTAAATTGCTTCTGCCCCCCAAAATTTTGTAGGATAGGAAGTTTTGTAGTGGTCTATTAATAAAAATTGCCTTTCTAATTCTGGTTCTGGATCTAATTACTGAATTGAGACAGCATTGTTGTCTGCACTGCATGCAGTCTCCTACTTCTCCACAAGTTTATGGTCCAGTGGATACCAACACAGAGCTGAAGTGAATATTATATGTATTTTTTTTTCTTTGTAAACTATGCTGCTGGGCTGTCCACAGCCACATGCAAGCATCTTCTAAGAGGAATGCCAAATTATGGATAAAAACCACCCCTTACCACTGGCAACACCAAATGATGGGTTTTATTCTCTCTGATTGTTACTGCTTTTGTCTTTGCTGTGTCTTGTGGCATTTAATGCCTTATGAACACTGGCTTGTGGAGTAGCAGTATTTGTCACGAAATATGAAGCATGGCCTTCATGGATGTGTTTTTTTGGCAAGACTCTTGGCAGCAGTCTGATTGGGAGCTGGCCTTGCTAAAACTCAGCTTATGACAGAATATTCTCTTTGAAGCATAGCTACTATAGCATTTGGTATTCAGTGGCTCTGGGCACAGTACATCTAAAGGAGTTCATCCAATATTGATGGTCTTCCAGTAAAATCAGGAGGAAAAAAAAATGCTGTTTCTTAAAGCTCATATTTATAACTTCTCTTCTTGTTCCCTGATCTTGGTCTGAAAGGTCACAAGTCTGAAGCCTTAGCAGGGTAAAACACAGCATTAAAGATCTATGCTCTGTCTTTTGTAAATGCAAGTTAATGTTTTCTGATTTGCAGCCTTATGGAGAAAAGAATGAGCCTGTTTCTGAGAGCATTTCTGTATATTGTAAATCAATATAATACTATAGTGTCTGAAAGTTTCTTCAAGGCTGTTTTAGATCAGCCTTGTATTAGAGAATGTTGGCACCAGAAAGCATGACTGTGTTGCTGTGTTTGAATGTGGTTTAAAAAGGGGTAGTCCTGCCTGTCTTTTGACCACAGGGGAAATGGGTTCGGTTTCCTGATCTGACTGAGAATTAATCTCTCTGGTTTATTGCTGTTGTATTTTGTACCACTGCTTTGCCATCCCTGCACAGTTGCAAGTGCTGGGGCAAGGAAAGACCACAGGAAGCTGGAAGGGGCAGGGAAAGGGACTGATGCTTTTGGCAGCCGTGCCGTCCAGATCAGCTTAGCTGGTTGACGTTTCCACCCTTAGGCTGTATTCACGTGTCCACAGAGGATGAAACTGGTGCTTCTTAAGGAGTTACTGATCTCCAGGTCAGGCCCTGTAACTGGCTGTGTGGGACAGTGCGAGACTGTTGCAAAAGAGACATTGTTTAAGCTGAGCTGATTTATTTTGCGTTTTCCAAGAGGCTGTAACTTCTTGAGATGCACTGCCTTGCAGAACATACTTTGACCTGCAAAGCTAAAGCAGTTCATAGAGGTGTCGGCAGTGTTACCAGTATTTGCTGATGCAGAACAGCTGCCTGGGTACCGGAGGCCTTAACCAGCGCTGCTGTCTGCTGTGAAGGTCTTGGACGTATGATCCTGGCCCGCGGAGCTACCCTGACACAACTAACTTTAAAGGTGCATTAGTGAGCTTCTTTGTAACCTTTTTCATATGAAATGATACTCACTGTGTTGTATGTTTTGTGTGTATCTACATGTATATCTTTAAACCTATTAGATGGGATTTTACATGGTGTGTATGGGTAGGCTTTACACTTCTTCCCATGTACAAACTCATCTTGGATATCAGAGGTAACAGATTTATAATGAGAAAGCACTGAAGCCATTCTTTGGCATTAGGGATTCGTTCAGTGTTCGTGGCTGAAGCTAACAACAACAAGGTTGTAATGTTGCAGTGCAAACAAATATGGAAATAAGGCTAAAGTTTACTTAAAATTCTCATATGCCATGGAGAGAATGAGTAAATGTGATTTCATTTCTGATATTCTTTATTAGTTTTTCATACAGTGTGGTGTAGAAGCATTTGTATTTCAATTTATTTTATAGAAAAAGCCTTCTTTCATAATCTCTCAGTCAGCTTGTTATGAATAGCAACCTCTGATCACAGAAGGCTATTAATTCTTAATTATCTGCTGGTAATTTACTTGTGCATGAATTTAGCAATCCATTAGGTGGTGATTTATTTTTGAGAGAAATATGTAATGAAAAGTTTTAGGATTTGCTTTCCCTCCCCCCCCCTTTTGGCTTGCAGTGGAATTAGCTGATTGATTAGATTACAGGATTTATCCAAACCACACTCTGTGTGTGAGAGATTGTAGTTAAGTACATTAAGAAAATCTGAAGCAAGACACAGATAAATGAAATGGTGTTTTTGATGGCAGTCTCTGAATTAGGCTAGTGGCTGAGAAATTGGAAGTTAAATTAACAAACTAGAGGATTGGTCTAATTCAGGGATTTTTTTTTCTTCCAATCTCTCTTGATTTATGGATGCCCAAAAGTTTTTGAGTGGAAATATAAATCCTGCATAGCAAAGGAGCTCAGTAGCAGTGAGCTGGTTTTCTTCTGTACAGCAGGGCTACATGAAGTATGGTCTGAAAATTTTGATCTAATGCTGCGTTTCCACACAACAGGGAGGGATGGAAAGCAAGACCTGAACCTCTCGTTGCCAATTCAGCTTGACTGTTGTGTGAAGCCGTGTCCTGCCATCTTCGCTCATGCTGAATGCAAGCAGGGAAAAACTTAACTTGTTTTGCAAATAGTTTTCCAGAAGTAAAGTGTGGGATTTCTCTAAAGCACTCACCTCTGTCCCTGTGCTCCTTCTGTTGGGCATAACATTAGTCTCAATTTTCAAAAAGCACCATAGCTTGCTTTCTCCTATGCCAAGAGCTAAACATTTAACGGTGGGTGTCATCTGGCTGACTTGATACTAGTCTCAAAATTTGTGCCCATGGTTCAGCAGCTGAGCTGTGGTAGCTCTCTGGGTATGCAGCTTTAGGTAATTTAGTTTACTGTCACTTGCAGTGGTTGGGGTGGGAAGTTAAACCCAATTGCTTCTGTTCACAGTTGTCTTTTCACACCTTGTTCTGTGACTTAAAGGCATAACATCACAATTTATGCTTGAGGTACCGGAATATGTTGGGATTTACTGTTTTGCCTAGTGGTTTCTCGTGCACCAAATCAGGCCTCTTTGCTAAGCAGTTCAGTGTAGAAGTTAATTAGTCATTAAAAGAGTTAGTTTCTCTTCTAGCTCAAGTTAGCTTTAGTGGGCTGTCTGGAAACCAACTGCTGTAATGTGATTTTTGCAGAGTGAGCCTGCTCTGTGTGGCTGCTGCTCTTGACAGCACAGAGCCAAGAGCAGGGCCTGCTTTTTACTGCCGAATGCCCCGTCCTCACATGCTAGTTTGCTACTTTTAGCTCTGCTTGAAGGAGTGACAGTCTATGGCACATTTGTCACGTCAAAGATTTTGTTAGTAATTGGCCTCAAGTCTGACAAGATAAATAACTCCAAGGAGGAGGAAGATGTGATTAAGTAAGTAAATCACACTCTTCTGCTGTACTGGACACAGTGGTCCCTAAGCAAAGCACAGAGTGTAGTGCATCCTCACTGATGGCTGAAAATGGCAAAAGATGCTGCTTATGCCCCACAAAGGGAATACCTAGGGGTCTGCTCCCTGTGAGCCACAGCTCTGCCTAATTAGCGTGGTTTGTACGTGACGGAGAATGGAAGACACCTTCTCGGTGACTGCTGTCCTTCATGCCACAGCTGGCAGGGCCATGCCCTGGCCACACTTGTGCAGGTCATCCTTCTGCATTGCCGTGACCCTCCGTAATGCCTGTGGGCAGCAGGGCACAAATGTTTCTCCAAAGGTACCTTAGCCAGAAAGAGGCAGAAACTGAGACCTGAAAAATGTAAGAAAGGCAGATCCAATATCTCTTAAGCAATCTTCTTTTAAGTGGGGTCTCTCCCATTTTAACAGCGTTTCTGATAGCGGAGTGCTACAGATGTCCTGAGCCTGAGGCAGTCCTGCTGGTCTGTACCTCTTTATGTGTGCTTGGTTGTGTCTTGCACCAAAGTTGGGGAAAGCACCAGCACAAGACTGGCGAGGGAGGGTAGTGCTGGCAGAGGCTTCTTGGACTGTTGCCTGTGGTTCGTTTTCTCTCCCACCAGTGCCGCCAGAAATGTTAGCCAGGCCCACTGGTGGCAGCTGCATGCCCCTCAGAGAAGAGTTTCCAGCTGTCTGGCCAGAATAGATGGAGCTGAGATGCAGAAATTACGTTTTCAGATAAGCTGTATGCATTCTTAATCAGATTTTGGACTTTGTCTTAATTGTGTTTAGCCTGTAAACAAGCTGATGTGCTTTGGGCAATTTGTAACCTCTCTTCTCACACCTAGCTATGGTGGCAGGATGCACAGCAGTGGTATGACAGGATGGGCTGTGTTGACTCTTGGCTTTGTTGTCAGCGGCTGTGCGTGAGGAGCAATACGAGGTGGCAGCCAGGAGCAGGGACCAGAGGTGCAGGCGCGGTGCTGAGCCCAGCCCTGAGGGAGTTGTGCTCTGGAAGTGCGGCTGGCTTTTCTCCCTCCTTGGAGAGGCTGTTTATCAAGATAAATAATGGCCTGCTAGTTTGGGAGAGGGCACTTAATCAGCTATTTCTCCTTAGTTACAGATGTCTTTTCTTCAAAGCCATGTACTCAGCAAAGCACACAGCCAGCATAGGTGAAATAGCCACAGAACAGCCATCCCAATTGATCACAAGGCTCCCAAACAGAGAGTCATTTGTTTCCAGAGTCTGAGGAGGGTATTCAGTGAAAACCTGATGGCAGTACATTAAAAATTGCAGTTTATCTTTCAAGCATGCCTAGGGTTGCACAACATTAGCCCTGCATGCGATCTGCAAGCATGGAACAGTAGCAATTCTGTCTCTCCCATCATTTTCTGGAGGTTGGTAGCAGCAAATAGCATATCTTATTTTGACGAAGGAAAGAATTTGACTGTGTATCAGTCTGGAGAACTCTTAATAAAATCATCAAAAAGATCTGCCAATTTTTTTCTTCTCTCGGGACTATGTGAAACGTAACTTGACGATTGCTATGCATCTTATGATGAGCATACAATGAAAAAGTGTTGGGGGGATTTCTGCAAAGATCTTAAAAAGTTGGGAATGCTTTAAAAAATGTTTAGAAATGGTCAGGTAGGAACCATAGTCTTTAGAGAAGAGAATTTCAGTGGGAGCTCCTGGCATGGTAATCCTGATTTTAAGTCAGATATTGCCATCTGTATGTCCAGCAACATTAGGCTGTATATTTTCCAAGGTAACTGACTCAAAACCCTAGGAATGATGCTGGGCTCTGCTGCTGACGAATGAATTAAGAGGGGGTTTTAAGGATGAGGAAGAAGCCTAAAATTTAGCCTGAACTACTTTGCATATGTTGGCCTTTGATTTAAATTCTGGGAAAAGATTAAATTTCGTAACAAAGACATGATCTCATCTGAGTTCGAAAAATTCCAGTGCAACATCGTAACTTGCAGTTTAAGGTCTGGAATATACAGAAGATACCCCGCTTTTATAGGCAAATTCATTTCTATTCCAGTTTCAAACTCAGGGTGATTTACAGTCTGGTTTTGAAGGTGCTTAGCATAGGCCTAAGCAAAGACTGCAAGCTGGCGATGAGCGCTTTTGAGCCCTACAGCTCTGCAAAGCAATAAAGGAGAGAGGTATAAAGTGTAGTTTTTCTGAGAAACAGAAATAAATGGTGGAATGAAATATTTCTGTTGATTAATATTTCACTTTGAAATGGATTAGGAAGAAACTGTGAATTATGTATTTTGATTCAAGCTACTGCTGCTTAAAATATAATCTTGGTAGAGTTTGCAGTTAGCACTGTGCATTTTAATTTTGTCTTTTTAGTTTTCCAGAACCCAAACTTAATTGTATCCATGTACACGTGAATTGTATGTCTCAGTGTTGCATGTTTTTGTATACACCCTTGAATGTTTAACCATATTGTAGCTTAATTGTATATTTGACTTCACTTAAGTTTCTCAGGCTGCTTTAAACTTTCAGCAAGATGCCACACTCCCCTCCAACCACACAACCAAATGAGCGCAGGCATACGCTTCAATGAGGGCCAGGAAAAATCAGCAGCATTCCTTACCTTGGAGTTTGCGGATGAAGTTTTTTGTTTGTTGAAAGCATCTGTAGAAGATGGTGGAGCAGAGCTCTCAAGCAAAGATACCTTCATTTCAGGCAGGAGTGAGGGTGGGGAATTGGCTGTTAGTGGTGGAGGTGGCACCGCACTTCATCCTGGCCTCGCTTCACCACCCAGCAGGGCTGGAGCACAACTATGCCGAACACGCGGCGCATCAGTAGCAAGCGGATCTGCCTCTGAAAGCTCACCAGCTCAGACAGGCAGAATTTGGAGGAAATAGTATTATCTCTATTTTACTAAAGCTGAAGGAGATTAACTGTATATGAGAAGTCTGAGGCAGAACTGACTATCAAATCTAGATGTCCTGGTTCGTTTATCCAGTTCTTCTAGCAAAAATTATCCTGTGATACAGCAAAACAGTAGAGTTGTTCATCCCACTGGCAACAAGACAGCATCTTTCTTTTGGAAGAACTGTGTGTTATCCTCAGTGACCAATAAAGACAGTATAAAATCTTTCTGGTTTAAAATATACTTAAATGAACCGCTAAAGTTCCTTGGCTTAGAAAGTTACTGCCAGACACCTCGTGTTCAATCACTGTCAGCCGAAAATGGGTGGAAGTTGTAATGTGCAATTCAGTGGCAGGTGTAATCATCAGTGGCTAGATCTCCTTTCTTGGAAGCATTTAAATCTTTCATATCTTTTCATTTTACATTAGTATCAATTTTGCTTTCCCAAATTCCTAGTGTGTGCGGGTGCAAAATCAGCCATTGTTCTGTCTATCTTATTCAAAGGTTTAGTGGTACTTTATTTAATGTATAATTGATCTAATAATATATGCACTTCAATTTTAAGTGGGCAAAATTGATATTTTTCCCTTGCACGATTTTCATTAGACAAAATATGAGTAGTTGGTAGCGTAAGCAACCCACTGAAACACCTATTTTCCCCATCTGCAACCTTACAAGAGTAAACATGGAAATGGATGAATTTCTGGTTGATTACAACTCCTACAATTCACTGCTGAATGCACACACTCATTAAAAGAAAATTGTTGTTAGTCCGCAAGCTACGCAGACAGATGAGAAATTAAGCAAGACTGAGGTGAAAGGACTGAACAAACAGTACGTAAAATGAAGATGGGCAGTTTCTTTGTGATCAGAACCAGTTACTCAGAGTGGAGATCTGTTGATTCATAAATCTTGACAAATGTGCTTATGGTTCCAGTATAATTAGAAGCTTCTAAATTGAAAAGAGCTGGTAACTAGATGTTGGGGAACATCTTGAACGCTCAAGCTGAGGAAACTTCAGACAGCTGGAATTATTGGATTTTAAGTTAAAAAAGAAATAGTAAATAATTTGTTTTAATAAGGATCATAAGAAAAAGGACAAACACTGAAATCTGAAAAGAATACTGGAGGACTATAAAATTAATCTGATTTTACTTAGTTTCTAATTTTGCAGCCCAGAATTTTCCAGTGTGTTTCCAGAGTTTCTTTTTTTAGTAATCCAATTTTCAAACATGTTGAACATCCTGCAGCTCCTATTGGCTTCGCTGAGAGACGCAATTTTGAAAACTAAAATGTTTTGTTAGAGATCGGAAGAGATCTAAACAGGAGAGAACAGAAACTGCAGTGATCTGCTGAGAAAGGCTGTGGTAGAAGAAATATTGTACTTTTTTGGTGGGGGGCAGGTAAGACAGCAGTTGGATTTGAATAAAGAACACTGCTATTTTGCTGTGTAGAACCAAAAAGCCCTTTGAAGGACCTGGTAGCACATGTGACAGCCTCAAAACTTAGTCCTGCAAAGGGCCAGGAAGGGGGTTGGGGTTTGAAATCCATGAGCTGCAGAAGATTCAGTTGTAAAAGCAGGAGTACTTTTCACTTCATACTTTGGCACATAATATCCTCCTTGCTGGCGCTAATGATGTGGAGACATTTTTTTATCAAATGGTTTCTGACAGTTCAATTGCCAAAAATACTCAAGTGGCAGAATGCAACTGCAATTACTAACAGTGTGCTTGCCCCAGAGTCTGTAAATTCTCTCATGAAAGCCTAAAAAGCCCATTCACGTTGTCTAGAAATAGCAGCAATAACCATGGTAATAAGTTCTTCTCTTTGTTGCTGTGGTTCAATTCTTTTCATGGGTAGGCTGCAAAAAAGCCATTTGATTTTTCTGTAGCTGCCTCTATTGTAAGGAGATGTTTCTGTTCTCCAGGAACAGCAGTGCTACTGAAAGCTCTGCAGTAGCCTAGTTTCCAGATTCTGAAATTTAGCTGAGGGGAATTTAGATCCCGCTTCAGGCAAAGTTGAACCCAGTTTTGTGTTTGGGCTGTGGTCTGGAGGAGACAACGTGCCCTGAAGGAGAGTGCTAAGGAGGGGGAGGCAAGCTGCCCTGGGGAGCAGCGTGGCCAAGAGGACAGGGTACTTGCTAGGGATTCGGGTTCTGCCAAAGCCACCAAGTGATTTAGTGCACATCACCCTGCGACTGCTTACCAATCTAAAGTGAACCTAATGACTTTTACCATTCTCGTGGTGTTTGTCCACATATATGTCAACTGTTTGTGCTGCTCATGCATGCTCAGAGGTATTCCTTCATTATTCTCTTGAGCTGTAGTGCAGTCTATTTGGAGAACGCAGGATTTAAAAATTCTTTCCATCTAGAGTAGTTTTGCTCAGTTTAATGTGGCCGAATGTGCTGTGATCCTGCAAATTGCTCCTAGGCAGATTTCTGCAGGGAGCACTAGTGACAGTAATAGGGTCTATTAAGATGTAAGATATGTCCATAAAGAGTATCATGAAGGACTGGCATATAGGAAACGAATAAGAAGTAGTTATGTGAGGCAGCTTGTCTGTGCCAAGTTGCTCACATATGTAAGGGTTTGCAGCATTATGGCTCTAAATCTAGTACTTAGAGACTGCTATTGAGTCACATGGACAGTCAGCTTTGATGCTTGTTAGAAGCAAGAAGCATGAATATAGACTTACTCTCCCTGTTATTAAAGATTATTTTATCCTATAAGATTGTTGTCATGGTATGATACTTAAACAATTTACAAATGTAGCTTCAGAATATAAATGCATTTGCTTCTGTAAGCTGTCCGAATCAGAAGCATTGAAGTTTTCAACAGCTATTTATCAGAGCACTTTGAATGATACAAGCTTCTGTTTATTTAGCTTGAATTTCTAGGACATTCCAAGAGATAAATACTGGAAACGGCTGTCATTGAACAAACTCATAATTTATTTCAAAAAACTTCCTAGTTTTCAGTGTTGTTAAGTGTCTCAAGAACTTCTGTGGGGAAAAAAGGGAAAAAAAACCCCAGAACAAACAATGTTTATTTTGCAATTAATATTGTATTAGAGGTTACCTCTGTGCTAGTAAATGTGCTGTGAATGTTTTGGGCACTGAGGCCAGCTGGTACAGAATGACCCACATCCATACCATTAAAAGTCTCTTAACCTACAAAACGTTCCCATAGGACTGGAAACGGTGCCAACTCTCAAACTGTGCCTGGGATTGCATGGGGAAATGATAGTTGGCACAGGCCAAAATTGTGCCAGGGACTCTTCTAACAGCTTAATAGTATAGACCGTCGTGGCCCAGGGCACAGGAGCATCCCTGGGCGCTGCTGTGCTGTAACTTTGGGCACAGCTGGAGTCACAGGTACAGCTGCTAAATTAACTTTCCAGTGCTTTTAAGGTAGTGTATAAATAGGGTTGCTTTGTTGCAGAGGGTGTCCCAGAATGACATTGCTGCTTTTGCTGAAAGGAAGATTTCATGTCACTTTGAAGAATATTAGTGTTATTTTTTTCTAGGTAACTTCAAAACCTACCAGCAGCATAGTCAGATGCAAGTATCCTCTAACATTAAGCTCTAGCTCTTCACAACAGTGAAAATCATTAAATTGACAGAGTTATTTCTGTAAGTCTTGAGTTTATTTAGTAAACAGATATTACCCATAGATCACTATGCAACAACAGTGTTCTTTGTCAGTTCCGCTACTGATGTTGTGTGATGTCTGGTCTTATTTTCTCCTTCACACACTTTACCTTTTCCACTCTACCAGTACTTAGACTCCAGCCTTGATTCTTTTCACATGAGAGCATCTGGGTAGGGAGACCAAGGACAGGTTTGGAGATTTTTAAGGCAAGATGTTAGCATAGTTGTTAGAGATGTTTCTTCACTTGCTATGTAAATGACTTAACATATCATGAATGCAAAGTAAATCACTTCTCTCATGTTGCTTGAGTTTAATCATTTTTGATTCTTGGTTAGCATATTTCATAACCAAAGCCTGAATTTTTTTATTCTGCATTTGTCAGTGATGCAACAATCGTCTCGTTATGTAGGATGAAGAATTATGTGTGTGGAATTTGGGCTGAGCTATAAGCTTCTAGGAGAGCAAGAAGCTATTAAGACATCCTGAGACCATACATAATACAATGTCCTATATTGGGCTCCCTGACAGAGCCGTGTTAATTTATCTCTGTTCTAGCAGATGACAGCTCTGCTCTTCCCATCCTGGGCTTCTCCAAGGCAGCGGAATATTATCTGTTTTTCAAGTGTATCAAGTAATAGCTTTTTCTAAGTCTTCCTAGACAGGGTCTCCCAGACTTTGTTGTTACGGTTTAATCTAATTTGAATTGGCAATTGGTACCAAATATCAAAAAGTGTTGTGTCTCATAGGAAAACCCAAGGGTGAAGCTAAGTGGAAACAATTTAAAATGAGTCTTCTTATAGTTAGTCCAGTGACTTGGATGTGACTCTAATCTTGGTTTCCCAGGAATTTAGTTTCTTCGCTTTTTTCCAGGTTGCAGAAGAGCAAATCTTACAGAAGTAGATCTTCTGGATAATGCATCTGTCACATTAAAGCCTTTGCATTTTCTGGGGTATACTATGATTTGCTTCTTTTACAAATTTTCATCACGTGACAGGTATGTGATGGAAAATCTGGATTTAAGATCCAGAAAAGTCACTGTTGAATAAAACACTCGCCAATAAATTCAGCTTTGGAGATTATTCTGTTCATTCACAGCCTGTGATTCATTTGTGAAATGAACATCTAAACAAACCTAATTATTAAATGTGGACTGAATATCCCTGCTGGCTTGTTTAAGGTGAAATCTTTACTAGGGAAGGGGAAAAGTAACTTTCCATTACTGACCAAGAATACCTATGTGCTCCTAGTCATCTTTACTTCACCCAATCTGCAATTCAAAAAGTTGTATTCAGAAGGTAGAATTTGTGGAGATTAATACATTTGAGTTCCTTATTCCAAGTGGCTTTAGCGGTATTTAAGTCGGCTTCACAATAGGTTTATGTGTATTAAAACAAAAATTAAAAGATTTTTAGATAATGACTCTAATGAAAAAGTATTGCTAAGAAGCTATCAAAGAGATCAAATGTACTTAGAAGTGCCATGAAAAGAATATTGAATAGAATACCAGTGCATGTGTAATGGCGGCCTAGATTCAAATCTGTGGTACTTTTGCTAGTGTAAATGGATGCTGTTGCAGTAAAACTTTGATAGTCTAACTTCAACCTGCTTACGCAGAAACTAGAAAGTATTTTTTACCTTTTGTTTTGGAAAAACAGTGGTTCTCCTCTTGCAACTGGTAGTGAATTAGAATGACAACCAGAGCATTCCCAGCCGTGCTTCAGTAGGACAAAGACCCTTGTCTACAATAAAGTGAATGAAATGTGGGAAACTGAGCGTTTGCAATCCAGAAATCGACAGTTTGCCTTACAGAAAAAAACATGGTGCAAGTTTTATTGAAGGTTGTTACAAGTAAAAAAAGTCCTTGAGGCTATGAATCAATATCTTCAAAGAGTTTGGATCTGGCTTGGCCTGTTGTTACTTTGAGAAGTGGCCAAATTTGTTCTAGCAAAGGAGAACATTCTTTAAAAATGCCATGCATTTCTGATAGTTTATGTTCAGATAATGTAGAGTTACACAATCAATTAGGTTAATGGCAGTATAGCAATGCTAGTGTATTAAATACAATTTCTTGATAACTAAGGTTTTGGGTGACCAAAGCAGGCAGCTGAACTGCCTAGAACTTCACATCTGTGTGGTAAGAAAGATAAATGGGCAGAAATACTGACTTTACAATGGCAATGAATGTCTCTGGCTGTATTTTCTGGATGGTGCTGTCATCCCCTCTCAACTGTAGAGGCAGATGGAGAGTGATTCCTTCCCAGTCATGTAGAGGGGAAAAATGACAATTTTAATGCCTGTTTTGGGAGTATTTTAGTATGCTCCACCTAGAAAGATGAATTTTCTAGTTTTTGACTTTGCCGCTGGTTTCTTTTACTTACTTAGCTATCTAGCCAAGCAAAACCTGGGGTTGTGTGAAAAAGACAAGATGTAATCTGTACCTTAATTCGTTCCCTTCCCTTTGCAGACATAGTGTGCCGGTGCCTCTCTGAACACTTTCCCAGTTAGCTGCAGACTGAACCTGGTAACAATGTGGTTGGGTTAGATTCCCATCCCAGGCAGACGGCTCTGTTTGGCCTTGAGACCCCTGGGTTTGTATGGTTTTCAATCATGAGAAATGCTAAACTGACAGTTACTTTCAAGTTCATGCCATAGCACCAATTCCCTGCTGCTCTACACTGTGTGGTTTCATAGCTGCCCTTTGTACTCAGTTTCTTCCAAATGAGCTTCATTTGTTGACAGATTTTGAGATTTTCATGGTTGCCCTGTGCATTTCAATGCACAGTCCTAGTCTTTGGTCTTGAAATAATTTATAGCATAATGAATCGTTATAGTGCTGTGTGATACAACCACACCGAGAGGATGGAATCTAAATGGAAGAATGTGTTCACAAAATGTTTGAGAACTGATCTGTGCCCCCAACAGTTCCTAACTGAGTGCTCTCTATGACCGCTGGCAGCCCTGCTGCTCTCTCCAATGTCTCTTCCAAGGCCAAGAGTGGTAAGAGTGCTTGGGTCAGGCAACTGAGTGGCCTCAAGTGCGCTGTCTTCTCCTCCTCTTCTGTCTGCATCCGTTCCACGTGCCTTTCTGAATCAAAATTTTTCATATATAAAATGATGAGTGCCTCCCTGCCCTATATATAAGAATACGTTGCATTAATGTCCACAATGTACATTACAGATATGACTGCATAACAGGTTGTAACCACAGTATATGTTAAGATATACATGCATGTGTATTTAAAAAATGGGAGCTTAGCGTAGTGGTGTTATGGGGGTTTTTTTGATCAATGAAATGACAGATGTGACTTGAATCCTACAATGTGAAAAAAGTTTCAAACTCGTGTTAGTAATTTTCTGCATCCTTTTATTAGCGGCGTTTTTACTGCAGCTAATAAGGAACTCAAGATGTCCTCAGATCTTGAATAAGTTACAATGAAGAGGATATAACCTTTTCAGCCATTTTAACCACCTTCTCCAACGTTAAGACTGGAACACATTATCCTTTTGTGCCTCAGCCAGTTTGTATGGTCTGCTGTTTTGTGTTGCTACAGCAGACTTTTTTGCTTTCTCGTCACTGTTTTATTAGATGGTTCTACATTGAATTGCCTTTAATTTCAGTGATGCTATTCGACACAAAAGCTATAATCCTGGAATCGTGCTCTCTTCATAGCAGAACTGATGGGAAATAATTTTGTTCTGCACTTTACGAATGGTAATAACAGTGACTCTTGACATTTGCTCTTCTTTGTGGTTATTTTAGGTTCTGTACAGCAAAGCAAACAGGCTATTGGGTCTGGTACTGGCCTGTAATGGAACAATTAAACTGTTTCGGCTCAGTCACATGAGGATGCACGGCAGTGCTTATTTGGGTTTCTCAATATCCTTGTTATTCCTGAAATGTTTTCTTATGTTTTGGAGAAGTTAGAACAAATACAAATCTGTCCCCAAAATAAGTTTGTGTCCTCAATTAGAAGAAAAAGATGTAACTCTGTGTATGTAGCAAGCATATATCTGTATATTTTTATTGTAGATATTGCTACTGGTACCGTATGAGGCTCAGGGTGCTTGGTGCTGCATGAATGATGTTGGAAGGTGGCTGGTAGTTCACTGAAATTCTCATCTGAGCAGACAGGAGGGTTTGGTAAAGAAAAGAAAGGCACAGTAAGTTGAAAAGTGGGATAACTTAATTTGGGGTATTTGAAAAATATCCAGTCTCTTTTAGACAAAAAAAGAAGAGCAA
>VYZW01052661.1:2907-45511 GCA_013401315.1 Balaeniceps rex
ACTGCCTTATGAAAAGGGAAGTAGAGTTGTAGTTGTAAAGTGAAACCACAGCTATAAATAAATCTAATATTCTGCAGTCAGAAACCACTTTATGTAACCAAGGTTCAAATTTTGCCAGCAACAGTTTTTGAAGCTCAACTCTGAGTGTTTTCCCTGAGAAGCTGCACCAGTTAATACCTATTAAATTAATCTATAAGTATTTTGCTTATATATTTTCATTTGCTTTTCACGATGTAAGATTCTAGACATCAAGCTTCCATGTTCAAATTATATTTAATGTTTACATTTTTATTGCTTTGAAGNTAGCAATCATATCTGCTTAGGCAAAGCTGGCTTCTACAGATGGCTGCTTTCAAGTGCAAATGAACTGGTTAGACGTGTCTTGTTTAATACATACTCAAGATTCACAAATGGGTATTGATTTTTTCAACCAGTGTTTTTGATAGCAATGGAAATGGATTAAATGGTCTCTGGAGAATTTAAAGGAACACTGTCACTTTTAATTAACTGTAAACTGGTAACAAAAATACATAAACTTGCATTAGTGTGTCAAAATGTATTTAATTAAACAAGTCTATGCCACTTTGACAGCGTGCAATAGTGTGCTAAAAAAAAATCCTCATTGTTACTTTGTGGAGGTCAGTTTTTTTCTACAAATATTTGTGAGTAATAAATGTATTCGACTGTAAAATGTCTCTGTACCTGTGCCTGCAGCTTACACTTGCTGATGATTTTTACAGCACTGTTTTATTAGTGTTTATGCCATCAATTAGTCTAATTACTCTTGACTTTGAGCATTATTAGGATCTTCAAAGGAAAGAACTACTGAGTCTACTTGAAATTAAACCTTTTATAGTCTAAACAAATTTCCGGGGGGGGAAATATAAAAACATTTGCAAAGTGCTATCTTATTATTTATCGATAGTGTCATATGGGATAAGGTCAATTACTATTGGACTATATATTTATTGTCGAGGCTATTTTATCTGCAATTTTCTGTAGGCTAGCATCACTGGTGACACATTTAAATAAGGAATGACAGCAACAAGGTTATCGAGCCTCTAAATTCCTAGACAGCAATATGGGGAAATACGTTGCTTTACAGAGCAGGTTTTGTGAAAGAAAGGTGTCTAAGTTAACTATGTACCATTAATCTGATCTGTTCTACTGCAACTAAGGTCATTAGTTAACAGCTTTCCTGTAATGGGATCTTAGCATGCCACCACTGTGATAGTGTCATTGAGAATAATGGCACAGTGAGGTCTTGCATGGAAGCACTTTCTCCTGCAAGAGAAAACTTCAAAACAGGAATGGTTATTGAACTAAAGCAGAAGCTCTCAACTTTTCCATATTGTAGATCACTTTTCAAGATAAATGCTTCTGCAGACCACCTCCCGCCTAGTCTGTCAGTCCTAATACCACAGCTTCTCCGTAGCCACTATAATACTAGGTTTAATTATGACGAGATAAAGATAGAAAAATACAATAATAAATTCTAATGTGGAGAGTACTGGTATTTAATAGATTCCTTGCCTATTTTCTGCTCTCCTCAAGTACAGCATTTTCATAACGAATTTCCTTTTCATGTCTTTGGTCTATATGCCTCCTCCTGTATCCTGGTTTCACAGCCTATCTGCTCTTATATCTGTCCTTCTGAAGCAAATTTCTTCTAAAGGAAATTTCTGACAGAAAAACCAAGCCTGTATTTTGTGCTCCTTGGTCCTTCATTATCTGGGCACAAGCAGACAAGAGAGCCCTGCTCGAAGCACGAGGCGTGTACAGTTGTGACTTTTGCATAGCGTTCCCATCTTTAGCTCTGGCAGTACTCGCTTGTCCGTTGCTGGAGCCGCTCAGAAGTAGTTCGTGTACCAGTTTAATAGCCATGCAGCCATGATGCAAACTGTTGCCGGTCACCCTTTCCAGCAATACTGTTTTAGATTCCTGCCACCAGTGTTTGCCATCTGCAGGTTTTTTAGACGAAGAAAAAGAAAGCCTGAAAGCTGAAAAAAAAAATTGAGTTGTTTTAGTGTCCTTTATCTTAAGACTTGCCAGAGTTTGCAGATTTACCGCTATATAATGCTGATGGCATTTAAGCACCAGCAATTCAGTGGAGGTTAAATTATTTTTATGTGTATAAAATAATTTATGTGTATAAAATGTATGTAAAACCAAATTGTGTCAAACTGAGGAATATTGTGGCTGTCAAACTCTGAAGCTGCAGTAGTACCATTTCTTTACCAAAATGTATTTAAATAATTACAATTTGAAAATACTATAAAATGTCTAATGAAATAACCCATTTTCCTTCTGTCTGTTCTATTTACAGGCTGCTGGAAAATACAGACAACAAGGCAGAAATTACATAGTGGAGGATGGAGATATTATCTTCTTTAAGTTTAATACACCTCAACAACCCAAGAAGAAATGAATATCAGATGTTGTCCATTGCTCAGAAATAAACTGTGCTGCTTCAAAAAGCATCTGAATTTTTATTTAGGATGGAATATCTGGAAACAAAAAGCATACAGTTTCTACCTAGGGAAATTCCCCTCCCCCCAGTGAAATTATTCTTGTTTGTTTTGAATTAAAATATGGCACCTCCAGCAAACATGCAAGTTCACTAAATGTGAACAGCTTTGCATTTCAAACGATTAAGACCCTACTCCAAATTGTAGAAGCTTTTCAGGAACCATATTACTCTCATGATACTTCATTAATCTCCATCATGTATGCCAAGCCTGACACGTTTGACAGTGAGGACAATGTGGCTTGCTCCTTTTTGAATCTACAGATAATGCATGTTTTACAGTACTCCAGATGTCTACACTCAATAAAACATTTGACAAAACCAGCCTTGGTGTGTTTGGGGATGNCATGCAAGTTCACTAAATGTGAACAGCTTTGCATTTCAAACGATTAAGACCCTACTCCAAATTGTAGAAGCTTTTCAGGAACCATATTACTCTCATGATACTTCATTAATCTCCATCATGTATGCCAAGCCTGACACGTTTGACAGTGAGGACAATGTGGCTTGCTCCTTTTTGAATCTACAGATAATGCATGTTTTACAGTACTCCAGATGTCTACACTCAATAAAACATTTGACAAAACCAGCCTTGGTGTGTTTGGGGATGTCTGTATTGACTGACTGTGGTGTGCTGAATGCGATACGGCACCTGGTGGATGCTGATTACAGAATTTTAAGACGTGTATGATACAGTAACTGGCAGTGTGGGGCAGCTGCAATTGTATCTTGAAAGTGAGTCTTTCATGGGAATCAGAAGATTAGGATGCCAGTGATTTGTCTCAAAAAAGTTAATGAATTTGTAGATGGACATTCACTGAAAGATGATAGTAAGGATAATAAGAACGATGCAGCGTCAATGATTTTTACTGGGGAGAGGAAATATATGTAGAAAAATCACGTTCTCTTTGAGACTGAAGCTTTTTTGTTCAAATCATTTTGCAAAAGTATTTCATTCTTGCCTTGAAATTATTAGATTGTGGCAGCTGGAGCAGCGGTGCCTGATGTTGTGTGTTGTCCTCTCTGGTCTGGTTTTCAGGCCAGCGGAGGGTGACACAGATAGTGTTGTGAAGGAAGAGGTCACGCTGTGCTGGATAGGTAAGTCGTTCTGCTGAAATAAGGCTGCAGCTGTGAGTACTTTCATACCCTTTAACCATGAGGGAGAGCTAGTCTCTTTGGGTAACGCAGAAGAATAAGTTGTTGGCAAAAATAAAACCAAGTTTGTACTTCTAATGCAAGCTGTAGAATTGCCCTTACTTGCAGTATGTTTAATGTATTTAAAACAGGCTGCCTTTTTCTGAAGTGCCTGTGTGCCTGTGGTTTCAGCTGCAGATTCAGTGGGGTCGGGGCTGGGAGAGATGCTGATGTTACCTGTGGCTCGTTGGTGTGCCAGACCTCTCACGTGGGTGTGGTAAATTTGCTTGCTATCAACTTTGAAAAGGCAACTTATCACTGGCTAACCTCCCCTCGGTGTTTAAGACATTGGGAGCGCTGGTCATGTCCTGCTCCGAGGCTTTCCTTGAGATGCCGCCTTTGAGCTTCATTGCTCATTTCTGAAAGAGTAAGACATGGGTCAGCCAGAGCCACGAAGCTCATTGTTGAAAAATTGGCATCATGCCTTTAATTGCACTGAGGAGAAAGAGGGAGGGCAGATGACTTCAATACGTAGTTGTTGATTTTGTTTTAAAGAGCGTCTCCTTTTTTCATGGTGGCAGGAGCGGGGAGAGTATTGTAAAGCAGGGAAATTGGGACTTCAGATGTTTTGGACCCCTTGAAATTCTCCTTTGTGTTGTCTCCCTGGTGTGGCTAGTGTTTGTTCTTGGTGTTATTTTGATGTTACATAATTGAGAAAAGATGAGGGCCAGCAAATCTTGTGTTAAAAGTCGAATCCAAAAGAAAACAGAGCCTACCCGTTTCTCTTGGAAGTCAGCAAGGTGCTAGTAACAGAGAAGGGCTCATGCTGGGTTTTAGACACAACGAAAGGTGAGTGAGAAGTGGAGTGTGTGTGTTGGTGAAAGAGAAGCAACCTCTTACTGCACTAATACCCGCTGAAACGGGTATGTTCGCTTGTCCTGCCTAAATTCATTCTGGTTTCCAAAATATCCCCATGCTCCGTAATTATTGCATGTCAGTGAAGAAGTTGTTAGAAAGGACAGCACAATTAATGGATTGCTTTTCGGTTTTGCATCTCCTAGTTACATTTAATAAGCCATATTTGTTTAGATTTGAATGTGTGTACTTCATGATACCTACCTGTTCTAAAAATAAAAATAATTAAAAATTGAACGAAGTTGTTCTTGACAGGGGGTTTTGAAGTTATTACAGTATTCTGAAAATATAAAACAAACTTAAAATATTTGCCACATCTTCTTTATAGAATATATATTCTATAATGTTTTATGTTTTAGCTTATTAACTTGCCTGAATAGTTTTAACTAATGTTCTTTTAACTACTGAAGCTAATCAATTATTCCAGAATGAAAACAAGTTGTATTAAAAGAAAGAATAATCTGATAAGCTCTGTTACTCCTATCACTTGTGGCAACTGCCACATTAAATATGTGCAGCCCGTGTTTCTCCTCAGTGGGTCTGTGCATTTAAGATGTACAACTCCTAAAAACTTGTATATACGTGTAGCAAGTTACAAGCACTCTGTTTTAAATAGGACTGTGATTTAACTTCAGTCAAGCACACATTATTTATCCATTTCGACCTGCACAGGTGACTCCAGGTGCAATGTATCCATCCTACTCACCATTGCTATTTAAGAAAAAAAAGTGAAATCTGCCTGCATGCTCTTCACTAAGTCTCAGTGACCTGTACTCGCTGGGGATGATGATGGTGAGTAGGAGGAGACTTTGTTTCTCCAGCTGGAGAAGGGTGAGAAAACATGGTAGGCACTGCTCTTCCAAAATATGGAAAGTAGAGAATTTTGCAGAGGAGGAGGAGTACTAACCCTTCCTCTTAACCTGCATTCCTCAGTGCCGGATAGCCATTGGGTTGATGGCATGTTTCTGGGATTAAACAAATGCTAGTGGAACAGAGAAATCACTGCTACCTGCCTCCAAACTGACCAAAAGAGAGTGCCTGAAAGTGATGTGGAGACGTCAGTGAAAGCAGCTGTGCCTGCACTGGCATGTGGGGTGACTGTAGGAGTGGATCCGGAGAGCAAAGCGGTTGGCATGGAGGACCTGATGTTCCCATGGCATGTATTTGAGGGGCTACCTTGGACTAGTTGCACGCTGGTCCCATGAAGAGTTCGAGTGCAGTTTTCACTTCAGTCTCGAGAGACAACTGGTTTGCTGTAAGATACCCAAGGGACGACCAGTTTGCCTGCTGTGAGACTCCTGTGCAATGCAGAGCAAAGCAGGGAGAGTGTCTGTGTGTGTGTGAAGAGGCGTGATCAGGAGATTCACTTTTAGAAGTATGTTCCTGGTCAAATAAAAACATTGCTCTAGACAAGTAAGGGCTTACTGCTGTCTTATTGGCAGCATCAATAGCAGTAGCTAGGTGATGTGCTTGGGCACCCCAATACATGACATTTCAGACCATTAAGAAACACAAAGAAGAATGGGAATTTAACTTTTGAAGACTATTTGTACCCACAAATACCTCTCATGTAGGATATAGTTTTCTGTCCTAATCAGCATTTCCCAGAACAGCACAAAGGGAGCAGGCTTGGGCTTTCTGTGTGGATTGATGTATCATATAAAACATAATATTGTTTCTGTAGTATGTTACCTAAAGTAAAACAGATAGTGGGTGTGCTCAAGTGGTCAGTGATGAACTAGAAATAGCCTCCGAACTGCGTGAAACTCAGGTGTGTTCATCTGGCTATTTGAAAACTGAAGTAAATATTTCAGTAGGAAATATTTAGGAAAAAAAGAGCCACCAAGATGTAGCTGGCCATCTCTTGGCTGCAGTTTGAGCATCTTTGGGGTCAGAATATTCCAAAGAGGAACTGAAGGATTTCCATGTCTTCATAAATTCAGTGCTCAGGCTAGCGTGGATGACAGGCTAAAACAAATACTTATTTTACATGGCTTCAGCTGTGCACTTCTTGCCACGAGATGATGTGCATGCTGAAGGTTGGCAAGGGTTCAAAATTGCTTGAACAAAGCCATGGGGGAAGAAAAAGAGGGTTGCTTGGGGAAAAAAACCCTATTAAAAATAAAGGTATCACCTCTGCACTTGGAGTGTCCTTAAGTCACAAATTGCTGGATGCTGGGAGAAAAACTGGTATGTGTACCTTGTCTCTGTCAGGCATCTGTTGGCCACTGTCAAAAACCAGGATGCTGGACTGGATGGGCCTCTGATCTGACCCAATACCACCATTCTTGCCTCCTCTCCAAAGCAACTTGCGTTCAAGGGCTATCCCCAGACACCAGTAAAGAGCACGATCTCTTTAATGTCCTTCCCAGTTCTGCATTTTGATTAAAATCTTTATTTTAAAAAAAAAGTATTGTCTTAATTTCATTTTATTTGCTCTTTCATTGACTGTGTCCAGCCCTGTAGAGGTGATAGCATTACCATAATTGTTTTAAATTATTTACCTTTCCTGAAGGATGCTTTCTTACCTGCTGCAGGTTTCCATCTACCTTCTCCCCCTCATCGCCCTGCTGAGTGCTGTGCCCCTGCGCAGGGCTCCTGGCTGGGCAGCAGCAGCAGCAGCCCCCAGGCGTTCAGCCCGGCGGCAGCGTGCTCCGCTCCTCCTTCCTCTGCACCAGCAAGCTGGCAAATAACCCTCGTAGCTTCAAAAGTATCAGCCACATGCTTTCTCAGTGCAGCTTTTTCTGTTCTTGTGGCTGCCAGGCTTGTTCAAGCCGTCCTTGCGGTGCTCTGTTGGTCCTTACCGTGGCGGTCAGCAGTGATGCTGCATGCCCCATTCCATCAGATAGTTGAAACACTGAGTGTTTCTTCTACCAGATGCAGGGTAGGGCCATAAAATTGCATTTTGAAAGAGCAATGTGTGCGGCGAGGTTTTCAGTTTAAAAAATGTTCCGTAAATTTTAACATTTGTCTCCACTCATGAACTCAGCTCACAGAGGATGAAGGGGGGGAAATCATTAGAAGTTAGTAATTGCTCAAAACTAATAATCCCTTGTTTTCATTTTTACTCCCCCCATACTAATTCCATATGTTTGATTATGCTAATCAACCATTTCACTTCAATTAAACCAGAAAAACCACCAGAGGCTTTGCAAAAATAATAATAATAATTAAAGTAGTGGTATTCACCACAGTATCCCAACAGATTGAAATAGCGGTGTGCTGGTTGGGCTTTGAAAGTTTTAAAGTAAATTCTGCATTTCAAGGCTGTCTTTGAAGCAGTTATTTCTTGGCTTCTACCTACAGGTAGTGCCCATTCCCGATCCATGGGAATAGACACATATGGCGGTGTGTTGCATATTGTGAAATAAGTTACATGTGTGTGCTTGCCATCATAAACCGATGATTTGGTAGGTGCCTGCTCATCAGAGCTCATTACGGCTCTGCGCAGTTATAGAACGCCTGTAGCGTTTTATTTTCTACATGCAAAATGTATGTGCTCAGCACAGAAAAAACTTTATAAACCATATAGAAAATAAAATCTGAGGCTGTTGCAAGAGCACATGCGATGTGTAAGTTAACAAAATTCATTCACCCGAGTCTTGGAAAGTATGTGGGTGGCAGATCAAGGCTGGCTGCACAGGAACACGGGGGTTTCCCTGCCCTCTGTGGCTCTGCCGCTGCTGCGGGAGGGCAAGGTCTTTGGCTTCGGCGCTGCTGGGCCCGGCGGGGCAGGAACTCTGCACAACCGGGGCAACTGGACGGGCTAAGATTATGGATGGGGGTATGTCCAAACACCGATAAATAACACACCAAGGGCTGTTTCGATGAGGGTAGGGATGGAAGAAGCACCGCTCTGCGCTGACGATGTTTTTATCCCCAGCGACCCAGACCCTTCAGCTCAAGCAGAGCCGGGCGCTGCCTGCGCTGCCTGCGCTGCCTGCGCTGCCTGCAGACCCCCCACTGCCACAGCTGCCGGCAGCGATCCCCTGCCTCGCCCGTGGCAGCACCTCCAGCTCTGACGGTACGGCTAATTTAAGCCTGGACTTGAAAGCGCAGAGTTAAATCCCTGCACTGCTTGTACCTCTTATGCCAAGTTCACTTGCTATATTTTGGTGAGCCTAATGATCGTGGAGCATACAAGGAGGAGGAAAGGTTTGTGAGGGGGACTTGGGAAACCTGTTTGTGAGGACCTTCACCACCTCACGGCCACAGACGCACAGAGAAGCTGCCTGCACCTGAAGTACAGCCTGAGGTAAGCACCTGTGTCCCCAGGTTTGTTACCTACTCCGACACCAAAGAGAGAGAGTTAGATTGCACAAAGGGGCCCATAAAGTTTTATTTATGGTAAACATGTAATAATTTAAAGGTTAATAAAGTCCTCGTTCAGTAATGAGGAAGGCTGTTCCCCACATAAAAAGATTCCCAGGAGCAAGCCGGAGCAGCAGGACGGGCTTTGCAGGAGGACACCGTGGCTCGGCGTGTGAACGCCGGCGTGAGGGTTTAACCGCACCCAGCCGCTGCAGCCTGCCCGAAGCACGGACGGGATGGAGGTGATGTGGGTGCCCTGGCCCAGGACGGGGACCCGCTCCCCTCTCTCCTCCTCTGCTAGGAACACTCACCCATGCCGTGCAAGGACAGAACTAGCTCTTACCAGGGGCTCTGATGCTGCTGAAAGGCCACCTCGACAAATTTGTCAGCAAAAGATGCAACATTTGCTTTCCTTTGAAAATTGTGCACAAAACCTTTTAGCTGCCAAAGAGTTAAACTTCTCCGAAATCTGAATTGTGTGCAAAGTATCCAAATTTGGTTATAAATCCTGCTTAAGTTTCAAAGCACAGCATTATTGGAGGTAGCAATAGTAACATCAAACAGCCTTGATAAGATCAACAAATTACTAACTATAATTGTTTGTGCTGGAGTGTGTGCAGGGAGATAAATAGCTCATAAATTAAACACCAGTGCTGGAGGGTGAGTCATTCATGGATTCAGAGCTGTCCTGACACTCGCAAGCAAAAAGTAATTTTCTCTTGGTTTGGTAGTTATGCAATTCAAGATCTAAGATCAGCAATCAATGCTAGGTGTGCTTGCAAAGGTGGAAGGGTACTTCAGCTACTGGAGTTTCCCATACATTGATTAACAAGAAAAGTCTGTTGCTTGTCCCTGTAGCGGGGAATATTCTGACTGAGGTACAATTCTTCAATAAGATAATGAAGACTTGCATAAAAAGGGATTAAAAATAGACTAAGGGTCAGTTTTTGCTGATATAAATTGGCAGCACTCTCCTGGCTTCAACAGAGCAGGACTAGTTTATACTGGCAGAAAATCTGGCCCAAATTATTAAAGAAAATCAACAAACCCCCTGTGATAACTGCTGTTAGTCATCCGGGCTAGTGCCTGTTTCTGAGAGGCACCTGGCACCTCGCTGGCTGCGCTGCAGCTCATACGCTCTCACGCGGGGTCATTAGAGCCCCTTCCTGACTTATTCATAAGACCCCGTGAGGATCTTGGTCTAATCAGGGTTTTCCTAAGGACAGAGAATAGTAATGTAATCTGTTATTGTAACAACATCATCTTGATCTGCTTTTATTTACTAATGTTTTGCCAGCCATTAAATATTTTTCTGCCAAATACAGATAGAGATCACACTGAGAAATCACAGTTTTTGGAAATGCAGCATAAATTTCACAGCTGCTCAACAATAGATGCTGCAGGTAAAAACTCCCAGACTTCAGGAGGCAGCTTGGTGTGTGACCTACAACCCTCCTGACCACTTGGATCTCAAACAGCCTTCACCCCATCTGTCTGTGGAGTGTCATGGTGGGGGAAGAGCAGTGGGAATCCTTCTGGAGAAGGACGGGAAACCTGTGACAGTCTTTAGACATTCCCTCACAGACAGCTTGCATCCCTTGACACTGGGCTCCACCCTGATGAACCAAATCTGCAACCGTCTGGCTACACAAACAGGTACACCACAAAGTAAGCAAGGATAAAGACTAATCAAAATTAAAAATTATTTTTTAAGTCATAGAATCATAGAATCATTTGGCTGGAAAAGAACTTTAAGATCGAGTCCAACCATACCTGTCCACTACTAAACCATGTCCCTAAGTGACTCGTCTACCCGTCTTTTAAATACCTCCAGGGATGGGGACTCCACCACTTCCCTGGGCAGCCTGTTCCAATACTTGACAACCCTCTCTGTGAAGAAGTTTTTCCTAATATCTAATCTAAACCTCCCCTGGCGCAACTTGAGGCTGTTTCCTCCCGTCCTCTCACTTTCTACTTGGGAGAAGAGACCAACACCAGCCTCGCTACAACCTCCTTTCAGGTAGTTGTAGAGGGCAATAAGGTCTCCCCTCAGCCTCCTCTTCTCCAGGCTAAACAACCCCAGATCCCTCAGCCGCTCCTCATAAGACTTGTGCTCCAGACCCTCCACCAGCTTCATTGCCCTTCTCTGGACACGCTCCAGCAACTCCATGTCCTTCTTGTACTGAGGGGCCCAAAACTGAACACAGTACTCGAGGTGCAGCTCTTCACTTGCTACGTTAGGGTGAAAAAGTTTATACAAAGAGGTTTTTACTTCCTGACTGGCAGCCAAACCCTGATGTCTCCTTTGCTCGTTGGGCTTCATTCAAATTCCCCAGAGCGGCAGTGTCCAACTTGTGGTCCCCCCACAGGTTACAGGGCTGGTGCGTTCAGGGCTGCCTGTAGTTCAGGCTCATGCCCGAGCAGCGCGGTGGTGTGACCTCGCTGCACAGAGATGTCCTGCGCGTAGACTGCAGGAAGGACTTTTCCCTGGAGGAGGAGTGTCCGTATCTCCATTCCTGCCAACCACAGATCCCATCCCTCCTCTTGCGGACCGGGAGCACCTAGGGGGCAAGACAGAGCGGTGAGGACACTTCTTACATGAAAAGGTGCTGGAAGTCCATGCAAGGCATAAATAGGGTTTTCAAGTTCCTACCAAGGGATGGCTGCTATTTAAGTCCAACTGTTGACATATTTCTATTTTTTAGAATTAGCAGTGGGATCCTGCCCTTAACATTTGTGGAGCCTTTCACAGAGCAAAGACTTCAACTGTCAGCTTTTCCCTGGGGTGGGCTCCCTCACTCATCAAGAGGACTAAACAGTGCATCAGTTTTCATCCAAAGATATACAGGAGAGGTGGAAACATAACTGGTGTAAAACTACATGTATGGTGTATGAAGCACGTCTTCTCCACCGAGTGATGCCTTCTTCCTTGCGACATCTCCATCCCTTCACATGCAGCCTAGCTTTTGAAGGTTTGCCCAAGTTTTCTGCAATTCCTGCCAAACCAGTGGTACGGTCACCTGGCGCTCAGGAACTTGTCACCCGGTAAGGATGCTTCTCCTACTGCAGGCCGCCTTTTACGTGCTGCGTTGCAGGCAAACTCTTTGCCTTGGGGAGGTTCGTGTCTAAACCCAGCGTGTTGGTTTGAGACGCACTTGTGGAAAGTGTTCGAGGTCAGCCCTGGCTTCACTGGTAGATGCCATTCTGGGAACAGAAGAGAAATGTTTAATTTGTATTTACTATTTAGGAAAAAAGCTATAAGTGTGCTCTTTTATTCCAAAATAAAAATGCGTTAATGAGAGTGTTTAGCGCATTGGGGATGTCATTGTTTTCAATTACGTGCCATTCTGACGGGAGAGCACAGATTCTTAGGCTGAATGGAGATTTGTGCTGCAGCTATTTGTGCCTTTTAAAACATTTTCTTTACTACTTTAAGAGAAAACTGTAAAATGGCAATAATGACATATTATTACAAGTAAATTACACTGTAAAATAGCATTAATATTGCAGTTGAAACCTAGAATTTGAAATAAGATGGAAATATTCATTTGCACACAGCTTTTGTTCTTATCAAAAGCGATTTGGATTAGGAATGAGATTTACTTAGCGACTGCACTCACAGGCGAGCTAATGCTCAGTCACCTGGTTGCAGTGCAGGCTGTCAAGCTCATCTGTCACGAGCCGCCATAGGAGCCTCGGGCAAAGCCTGGCACGCCCTGGGGTGGCACAAAGCACCATGCACCCCAGAGGGAGCAGAGATGCTGAAAATGCAGCTCAGAAAGACCTTGTGTGTGCAGCAATGCCTCGGGCTCGGTCCCTGGGGAGCGGGCTGGGCAGCCAGGGCTCCCGCAGGAGCGGGGATGGCCTCCATTTTGTCTCCATGGTGGAGGTGGATCTGTACTGCAGCACATGAAAACCACTCTTCTCCCATCTAATGAAGAAAGACTAATAGGATTTAGAAATTAATAAAACCAAAGTGGGTGCAGGATAGTAACTGGGGACCTTGTGCTTAGGAAGAACGCTGAACGATTTAGTACTCAATTTCATGAAAATTGTCCCTTGATTTTGGCAGGCCTGTTCTTTAAAGGTCAAGGTTTTTTGGTCTTATTTTTCCCCTCCTCCACTTATACATGGAAAATTGTCAAACCTTGAAGGGTCACTTCTCTACAGAGAAATTTTGCACTGGTAAGGTCTGCAAGAGAGGTCCTTCAGAGGGGTATGTAGAAGGTATGGGGTATCAAACTGCATTTAAGGCGTATTCTTTTCTGGGCTGCATTGGCATTAAAGAGTAAGGAAGAAGAGAAACCATTTTCTCTTGATTTCAACGTGACCCCTTTAAGTAGCTTGCTCTGATAGGAGACCTGCGTTTCCAAAGGTTTGCCTCTTACGTATACTGCAGCAATGTTTGCTCACATCCATCACCTCCCTTTCAAGTAGGGCATGCTATTGTACATTTACTCAGGACCACCAGCAAGGCCCCGTGAACTTTCTGTGGCAATGGGCCTTAAAACTCCCCTCTCTCCATGCTTCGTCCCCAAACAGAACAGACCTCCCTTTCCTCGCACCTCAGGCGAGGGTAGCCAGCTCGCCGGGTGATCTGCCCACCAAGGCATGGCAGCGGCCATTTGATGGCCATGGGATAAAAGGGGAAATCCCAGGAATCCAATCACCTTTTTGTCACAACTTTTATTAATTTGTATTCCCCTCAGCATGAAAAAGAGAGTAATAAATGTAGAATTGATCCCTCGGGGAACTTCTGTTCGATGTTACACTTCTAGCACTTCTTAAGTCCGCCAAATTGAATAATACAAGGGAGGCACAAAGTCTCCATATGTGGAGTCACCAATATCTCTATAATTTTTCTTTGCAGCAGTGAGATATCTTCGTTTTCTGTCTTTGCAGTGATTTTGCTGTGGCACAGAGAAAATGAACTGCCAGTCGCTGAATCCTGTCTTGTGCTCCTCATGACCCCACACGGAGGGGGTTTGGGCCACCGATGGTGTCTGTGGGAAGCAAAGGATGGCAGGGCAGGCCACAAAGCGCTGCTGTGATGCTGCTGGTGTCCTAGCTCTGAAAGGTAAGCCCCAGGCAAACTTCCCTCTCCGCAGGATGAATGGGGCTACAGGGAGGTCCGTGCTGCTGCTGCCAGACCGCTCCTGGTCCTGCGCACAGCCTGTTTACTCCTGCCCCACTGATACACAGGGTGCGCTGGGAATAAACCAGTTATCCTTGTCAGAAAAACTCTTATTCAGTAATTGCCAGACTGTGAGAAGGTGCATTTGGAAAGGACAGAGAAAGCACCTCGACCAGCAACCTCTCATAGCTGCATCCCAGTCCCCAGCCCAGCGCCTGGGGGAGGAGCTGCGAGCACCGCACTCCTTCCCACCTCCCCCTTGTATTTCTGCAGTGAGGAGGAGGTTCTCCCGTGACAAATCAGGCAGTGTTAACATTTAACATGAGTTTTAGCAGACAGGAGCACCTTGAAATTATGTCTGAGCCATTAAAAAAAATTAAAAATAAATGGAATTAGGACGGTGATGGGAGTCAGAGGAAGCAACTCCACGGGCTGCCTACAGCTGCTAGAGGCAGTAGCCCCTGCCAGGGCTCAGGGAGCTTGCAGGGAGCTCCTGCTGCGGTGGCTCTGCCTCCCTCCCCTGTTTCTGGCATCAGCTGTTTTAAACCTGGTCATAAATATCCTGCGCGCTCCTGATGGCATGGTCCTGCTGGCAACAAATTCACAAAACTCAGTGACACTCAGCCTTACATGCACTCTGCGGCTGGGCTGTTGTTCCTGCAAGATCAGGTGTGTTTCTGATGGGTGAATGACTTATTTTGGCAAACTCTGCAGTTTTGAAACATTTTTCAGTTCTTCCATGAGGAATAACATGAGATGTTGTATAAGACAGCCTCATAAAATGTATGTTTATTTCCTAAGTGAGCTCCTGGAGTGGTTTGGAAGGGCATTGGCATTGCAGCCACTGAGACAGGTACATTCACTCTGAAATTAGCAGTTCTGTTTTCAAAGGCAATGGAAGTCTATTTGCATGACTCTTGTATTTTAATACTATGGCAAATTGTATCTTAGAAGTATTCATGTACTATTTCTAACAATCAGTAAAAATACATGTTATTTGTATTCCATTTGATGCCTTTACTTGGGAGGAAATATCTTTAAACGCATTAGAAATAAAGACGTACTGTATCCCTGACAGTCAAGGTGGGCACCTTCAAAATAAGAGAGCTGATTTCTTTTGGGGGCCCAAAGACCAGCCCATGAGCACAAAGGCATTTGGTGCCTGAGCCTTACTGGGGGCCTGGCTGAGGACGCCGGGGCCTGGCAAGTGTGTTGGTTCCCTTAGGTGTCCCCACCAAGCACCCACACCTGAAGAATACCCATCTCTTTTCTCATTTTGATACGCGATCTACTGAGCAGAAATACCCGTCCATCACACTACTGGTTCCATGTGTCCCCTTTGGATGTAGGAATCAGTTTGGGAAAGTGGGGTGTAAGAAATAAGTGTCCTTCATATGATGCTGTTGAAAAAAACCCAAACCTCAACTGGTTAATCAGGGTTTGAAAATGTCTCTAATAAGAAAGACATTTAAAAGCACTTTGATAAAGTTACCTCAGAATAACAATGAGCGAATAAGCAAAAATTAGCATGAGAAGTCCTGAGATAGGAGAGAGAAAATGTTGTCTAGGTCTTCCACACTAACAGAAGAGTTTCTGTGCTTCATATCTGAAATAACCAAAAGGGAAGGCAATGTCTCAGGCTGGTTCTGTTACGGTTTGCAGGCAAATGCAACTTTAATCATAATAATCCCACTGTATTCAGTGAAGCTATTCTGTCCTTAGACTTACATATGTGACTAAGTCTTTGCCTAAAGAGAAATACATTTTTATAAGCAAATTAAGGATATTCATGCTCTAAATCTCGGTTATCCTGGTTAGACTTATGTACCTCAATTATCTAAATATTTTTAACAAATCTGATATCTACCAGTGCTCAAATGATGAATGGGTATGTGGGAAATGCAGTGAAATATTAAAAAGTTTGCAACATATTCTAGCATATTTAAAGATTTATGGACTTTGTTCGTTGGCTGGGTTTATGAGCCTGCAATACCGACTGCGCATTTGTGCTTTCACTTCTTCATAGATCCGTGGAAACTTTTCAGAAAAGTTTTAACTACAACGTGTCAACGAACTATAAAGGAAAGGTTTATTTTGTATATACCCTCTTTACCTGAGGTCCATGGTTAGACTCTGCATTAGAGCTTCTGGCTCTCATGTGCTCAGTTTGTGCTTTTGATCATGCAGCTCTTTGCACAAAGCTGAGAGAATTTCTGCTTCATAAAGAGGAAAATACAGACACGTTTTGATGTCTATAGAAATGCATGTTTGCTCTTATTTTTGAGGCAGGGGAACTTAGGGTTTAACATCTCTGCAGTTCTTCCTAGGTCTCTGTGCAATCAAAGTTTCCAAGGAGGACTTAATGGGGAATAGAAATCATTTGGTTGTGGTGGTGGTGGTGTACTTGATACATTTTTCTTTAAAGGTTGTACACTGATAAAAATAGTAAGTAACCTAGTCTACTCATAACCGCTTCATCTTTAAGTTCATGCAAGTTTAGGGAGCTGTAAGTGACTAAAAGGATGAGTGGCTTAAGATTCACTGAGTGATACTGCAAATACAAGGACTGAAATACCAAAGGAGTAAAGGATATATAGACCTTTGCCCATTACATCAAGAAAATGAAAAAGTTAGGAAGGGGGAGGGGGGATTCCTGTGCTACATTTTTCAAGTCCTACTCCAAAAGGGGTAACCAGCCCATTAGTATAGGTGCCAGGAAGCTCGCTTTTGTGACATCTCGCCAAACACACCTACTTTCACTGGACCATAGAAAGATCAATCCTGTCTGAAAACCACCCATTACCTAAGACACCTAATTTATATTAGAAGCTCACTAAAAGGCACTGTCTGGCCCCCAACCTTCACTTCCAATGATAAAGAGGATGTTTTACACCGTATGTGACACTTAATCAAAACCGATATTCTTTAACAAACCCTTAACCTCTAGCACACAGGAGTCATATGAGGCCAAGGGACAAGACACAGATCCAGCTCAGGGTGGCATATCCTTTGATTAAGATGATACAGATTTCCCATTTTTATCAGGGTTACGGATTCTGGATATATCCCTTTTTGATTTGTCAGCATTAAATTTCAGTAGAGGTTCAAGCCAAAGAGAGACCAAGACTAGTTCTGTCTTCAACTGCGTATTAGGAGATAATTTCTCTGAATCCTCTGCAGTAATGATCCTCAGATCTTCTGATCTTTCTGTAAGCAAGTTTTCCTGGGAACCTGGATTTAAACTATGGCACAAACCTTGCTTGCATCTGGGTCCTTTCTTAAGGAAGAGTATCTAAATACACTTATTCTGTGAGCCCTGAAATGGACCTTTTTTCCCTTTCCTCAGGTCTTTTTCAAAGAGGCAAAGCTTCAAGTGAGTTCTTTCACCCTCCCTTGGATTTCTGGGGCAGGAGGTTTTACTTACGGAGTATATAGTACTTTAGACGAGGATTGCAAACTTCAGGGGGTTAGGCAATTTTCACTGCCTGCAGTACATTGGAATCTCAGTATAGTCGACTTTACTCCTGGGTGATTTCCACCCCCACACACACTTTTTTAGGTAACCCCTTGTTCTAGCATTTGTACGTGGCTGATTTGGGCATGGGGAAGTCTCTCATATTGCCTGACACAGGGGAAAGTTCGGCTGTTTTCCCTCTTTTTAGTCAAATTTTTAAGTTGGATGTTTAGCTTTTGTTAGGAACATGGTTCTGCAGAAATTATTTCTAGTCGTTATTCCTTGAAAATAACGTGCTGCTTGATTATTAGTGTGTAAAGAAGATCTTGGAAGGGTTTTGGTTTTCAGTTGAATGTTTTTAAACACTGAAATGGCACATCTGTTCTGTGAGGCTCTGCGGCTGGCTGGAGAATGGCTGATACGGGCTCACTTCTGCTGAGTGCATGATATCCTCGTTCAGCACCCAGAAATGTTTCTTATTTAGAATGTTTTCATTTTTATGATCATTACTAATACATTTATAAGAAAAGCTCTTTTTGTGAGGAACTGCCTTTCTCCTACTTTTCCACAGGAGCAAGGAAGCCCCTCTCCCCTTGCGGAGAAGCCCAGATCATCTACAAATTTCTCTAGCAAGAAAAGGGAGGACAAGATTTTGTATGACTTCGGGATGCCAAGAAAAAGAGACAAGCAGGAAGCATTGGTTCTCAAACCTTTCAGGCCTTTTTTTTGTTTTTCTTTTCAACACCATAAAGGAAGAAGGGGCAATGTATACAGGCTACTTTTAAGAGAGAACTTCAGTCTTAGAGAGAGACCTGTAATCATGTGAAATTATCTTTAAAGGCAACTTCTGTTTAGTAAATGCAAAGCTGACAAGCAAAAATCTGGAGGACTGGTTCTAGTTTATGGCATATCACATACATCAAAGGTCAGCTTTTTATTCTCCTGTACCGTGTTTTTTAAAACTTCATTAATAAAGCATAATCAAGGAGAAAGACTCGCATCTCAGCTGCCGCTCCCAGTTCCTTACCCATCTTGACTTCTTCATCAGAAAATTAATTGGGCCTTGAAATCTTATTTTTTCTTAAATCTCTTCAGATTTAATCAGACTGTTCTGCTGGAAGCAATCTTTCACTTAAGATTTCATAGCAATGTAGCTAGAGAAACCATGTCATTTCCTGCATCAAATACATCAAAGTTGTGTGTGTTGGTTTTTTTTAACTAAGTATGTCCTATGCTTCAGTTTTGGTCTCTTTGCTCTAAGGAAAGAGTGTGTTTTACTACTTATTTCTACTGGGGGGTGTGTGAATCTGCTCTACTGCAATGCGGTCTAAAATTAATAAATTCCCAGGGAAAGAGGAGCAGACCCCTCCTCCTGTGCAATGTGCTTGGATGGGAGCTGACAGCAGTGGCAGGGATGCTTTCTACAACCAACGCCTTCTCTGTTGCATGTGGTATAAAGGAGAGCCTCTTCGTATCGTCGTCTAATTAAAAGGCAGACTCTGCCGTGACCGAGTGCTACCACTAATAGTTAACAACACTTTCTAAACATGAGTGGTTTACGGGAGAAAGGAATAGGTAGCTTTTGGGGAGCCTGAGGTGGGCCCAGTTTTACCTGAGATGGAGTGATGTACAATCGCGTAGCAAAGCTGAGTGGGTTTGCAATCATGTCTCACTGCTGTTCCTTGCAGGAGGACTGAGTCTGCCTTACCCCTAACTTGGGTGTTTGGTTTACTGTTCGTTATGTCCTGGCGAAGACTTTTATTCTCTAATGAGATGGGAGGGTAGTTAATGTTTCCAGATTTAAAGCTTGCTGTTGCAGAGATTCGGCTCCAGAGTTCACAGGAGGAAGGTGCCTCTAGGGGGCCGGAGGGCTGGATTAAAGTATTTAACAGCTCGCTCACGTTGACTTTACATATGGGGTCAGTTAAAAGCTGTGCAGTCCCGTGGCAAGGTGCCAGGTTTGTGTTTCATTTTAAATTTAAGCTTTTTAAAGAGGCTTATGAATGTTGGGGGAGGGTTTTCTTTTTTGGCTTTGTTTTAAACCCAACGTTTGGCCCCAATATTAAAGGCATTGTCCCGTGAGGAGGGAAACCTTGCTTGGCTTCACCGCACAGGTACAAACCCTGTTTCCCACCCCTGCCCATGCTGCAGCTTCAGGCTCCCTCTGCTGACCCTCGACTTGGAGGGGGCTTGGAGGGGCTCCTCAGGGGCGGGGGGTTCCTCCAAGGCTTCGCTAAACCTGATTTCAGCCCAGCTGAGGATACACAGGCATGCCAAGGGTCCCAGAGCACAGCTCGTCCCCGCTGGCACAGACATCCCCACCCAGGCAAGTCTTCCGCAATTACCCTCCCATCCATTTATCCCCTGGCTGAGGTCCCCAAGGGCTGGTGACTCTGGGGTGTGGGGCACCACTGTGTTTGGGGCACCTGCTTCACCCCAACCATCTTTATCTTGTGGTTGAAAGCAAGCGCTGGATACCGAGTGGCTGGAAGTCACCCCTTGCTCTGTCTGTGTGGAGCTGCTGTGAGGACAGGCCGCCGTTGGACTCGGGTCCCCTTTCTCTGCTCTTACCCCTGACAGGAGCCAGCAGTGGCTGCCTTTCTGTTCTCTGGAGCTCCTCTCCTTGCCGGCTTTGCCAACCTCTCTGCTACACAAACACACAATACACAAATTCCTGGAATACACAAATTCCTGCATGTGCCCTCTGCTTTGCAAGGCACAAATTAGGAAATAAGTAAAACACCGCTTGTCTGTTCCAGCAATCACAATAGCATCTACAGAGCACGGACTTTTGTCTGCGTTCACAAATGTTAATAAAAAAACCCTCTTTCATATTTGCTCAGAAAGCAAGCTGGAGCTCGTTATAGCTGCATGCTCTATGGGAGCTTTAAAAGTGGTGAGTATGAGATACCTGGTAAAACTTTAACAACATATAATTAGATCTGAGTTGCCTATTGTCTGAAAAATATATTGAATTATTTGCCAGTTTTGGCCCTGGGACTAAGTCGTAATACAGAATGCTGAGAGTTTTGAGAAAATTCAGGAGTGAAAATACAAACCAGCTTGACACAGACTAATAGAGGAAAAAACCAAAAAAGGCTATCTTAATGCTGGTGGCAGGCCAACATCAGTATTTAGAAATTAAGTCCTAAATCTGATTTGTGGACTAGCAGCAGCTTGTGATGAGTGCTGCAGGGGGCGAGGGGCAGCTCCGGCATTTGTGTGGGGTCCCGGATCTCTGTGAGCTTTCCAGGTGGCCTCTCCAGGCCGACTCTGCTGGCAGCACCCCAGCGACGGTGCAAGCCGGGCAGAGGAGCTGGAGGAGGGCTGCTCTGCCCACTTCACCCCAAACCTCCCCATGGATTGGACGAGTGGCGAGAAAAACAAGAAAACTGATGACACCACTGTGGAAGGATTAAGACATCTGTTGATGCCCAGCTTGGCCATGCAGCTACAGCCCCACATTCGAAGGAGCTGAGGCCCTGCTCCGCTGGCTGTACCTCCCTCCACAGCTTGCAGGCATGCAGGTCCCACAGACTCCTGTGCATTTGGGGAGGATGAGGATCTTAGGTCTTGCAAAACTGACCAGGAAAACAATTTAGAGCACCCCGATATGTATCATGAGCCCATCTACGGCTAGTTGATGGATGCGAGCATCGAGAAGAAAGCTAACTCATTCCACGGGAGACGTAGGCTGCAGCAGACACAAGGCTATAAAAGATGTGAGCAGGTCACTCCAGTGCCCGAGGAGGGACAGTGCCACCAAGGGCCCAGCACACCCACACGCCATCAGGCCTTGCCTGCAAAATGCCCTGAATCCCCATCACACATTTCCTTTCACTTCCACCACTAATTGGCACTTTTTACCCATTTTTGCATGTGGAGTGTTTTAGTACAGGATAGGGTTATTATCAAATTAATTAGGAGCTCCCTCCAATTATTCCTGCTGTGCCTGACGGGCTCTCCCCGCTCCCCCCGACGGGCTGATTGGCTACTATAAACTCTCTGGCTTTAAATGACTGAGCAGTGCCACGGGCTCATTAACGGTGCTGCCTCCGCGCCCCCCTGCCCTGTCACCTCCCTGTCGGTGCCGGCAGTGCCGCTGCCGGTTTGCCTCCCTGGTGCCAGCGAAGTGCCTGGGACCCGGCGAGTCCTGGAGCCCAACAGGAGTTCAGGTGCTGCTCCAAGAGGTGAGGGCATCTGCCCCGGCTTGGTCCTGGGGAGCTCGGGGACGGCGCCAGCCAGTAAGTGACCCTTCTCCTTGCACACGCAAGCACGGGCCTTCAGGCTGGTCCCGCACCCTGGCAGGGCAGGGGCGGTTGAGCAGCACGGCTTTAGCTGGGGGTTGTGACAGGATGGGATGTCATGGTACAAGTGGAGTGGAGAGGTTTATCCCAGCACCAGCATCGCTGCCAGGGAGGGCGAAGCTGCAGTACCTGGTGTCAGGAACAGCTAGCTGAGGCTCTCACGCAGCGGACAGGGATTTATATACTGGATCTTGCAACGTACAGAACCACAAGAGCAGCTAAAGCCAACCAGGGTGTGGAGATTTGCTTAATTGAGAAATAAGCACACAGTTGTGGGTCAGTGACTACACAGCTGATTGGCTGAGGCCATTTCATTTTGGAATAATTTACAGTTGTTAAATGGATTTGGAAAAGCCTTAATAGTGGTTATTAAACTATTGACTTAGCCTGACGTGTTTAGTGTAGTAATCCGTGTTTGTATTTGTCGCCGTGATGAGGCTGCCGGAGCTGGGAAAGGTGCTGGAGCGCTGTCAGCCCCAGGCAGGGAGCTGTGCAGCCGGCGGGGCTGCAGGGCTGGGTGGGCAGCGCTCCTCCTGCGAGCCAGGGAGGACATTGGCAAAGCGCTTCAGATTTCATCTGGGTCAGAAACGATGCTTTGCTTCCCCATAGTTACAAATTCATTATGTGCACCTCCGTCATCATCTACTGAACCTAATTTAATGTCAAAAAAACCCTCTCGTACAAAGAGTGTCTTTTTTGCACCTGTGCAGAAGCAGACACATTTTTAACTCGTCTTTGCAATGAATAACTTCAAGTGCAGTACTTGTCGAGTGGCCTTCTGGCCAGCAGTTCAAAATGTTACACGTTCATTTATACCACGGTGCAGGATACGTTAGCTAAGGACTACAGAGCGCATGTTTTACAATGCATAGAAGAAATCCCTGCAAATGAACTAAATATCTCCAACTCATCACGTCTGCTGTCCACAGGTGATTTACAGAGCAATTTTTATTTCTTTTTGTTTTCTTTTGCATGATGGTTAAAAAGGTAGTGGGCAGATACTTAAAAGACAAATCCCCCTTTTTTGCTTTGTTTAACCCTAAAATGTGCACAGTGCTAAATGTTGGTCTTGCCTGAAACGCCGTTCTGTGGGCTGGTAGCTGTGTGTTTAGTACAGAGGCTTTGCTAGGAGGAGTGGAGCTCTTGGATGTTTTACAAAAAGCTTGTTTCTCCAAAATGTCAGTAGATGACTGAACTCCAGTAGACCTTAACTAGGAAGAAGGAATGCTAAGCAGTCAGATAAAACCCAAAAAATAAATAAAAAATGCATTTCCCCATCTAGACTTTCATTCCCTCGTCTCAGGCAATATTATTGTTTCATTCGTTGCCCAGTTAGCCAGAACCCCTTCCGAGAGAGACAGGACCTACATTTCTAAAGGAAAACAAACAAATAAACAAACCACCGTGCAGGATCTCTCATCTATCCCTGCTAGTTTACAAGGAAAAAAAAAATCAAGACTCCTTTAAAATATGATAAAAGGACAGGGGAGGTCAGAGGCTCGCGGGCTGCCTTTGTAGGTCACCTTTAAGGGCTGCTGTGCTGCAGCTGAGTGCTGCGATGTTTTTATTCCCCATCCTCTCTTAAGATTGCTGCTTTGGAAATGCACCTTCAGTGTGAATGAGTGGCTGGACTGAAAAGGGATTTTTAGGTTGCAGTGAAGAAGAAAAAACCCACCTATTCAGTAACAATTACAGAAATGGTGTGAAGTCCATTGTCAGGAGCGCTGGTGTGAAGTGCCCGCGTACAGCCACGTCTCCAGCTTCAGCAAACCCTGACCAGCAGCAGGAAACTTGCTGTCATGGCCCACTTACAGCCGGGACTCCTACACCAGCCCGGGCTGCCCAGCACACCCGTTGGCATGCCATCAATTGCGTTATTGCTTTTCCAGCCATTTCACAGGCCCAAGGTCAGATCAAAAGGCTCCTTTTCTGGCAGCGTTCCCAAGTTTTCGTGTGTGCTTAGCAATGCAAAACCAAGTAACAGCAGCGACAAAGCTCGCCACGTCCCGATCCGGCTATTGCATCTAAGCATCTCGATACGCCCTGGTGATGCAGGAGCACGCCTGCAATGCGCAGCCAGGTGAGAGCTGGGCGCTTTCTGCAGTAGCTTCTGGAACATCAACATTTCTTGGGCTGCAAAAAAGTGGGGAAAAGGTGGTTTTTGAGTCAGCAGCAAAAGCATGCATTTCCTCAGCCTGAGTCCCCTCTTCTCTTAATAGTCTCCTGGTAGCTTGGATGAGAACTGAAACTGTGGGCTTTGGGAATAGTCCAAATAAAACTTTGTTTTATTTATTATTTTTTAATGTACCTGGACATTTTTTTCTTCCTTTTGCCTTTTTCCCAATGGTCATTAGTATTTCTACTTTTAAAAGACCGTGTTCTGACTTAAATTATGCTACAATTGGTTTTTAGTCTTCAAGTTGAGAGGTATTTCTGTATTTTATATATATAATGTATACACATACACAAATACACTCTATAGATATATATACACTACTGCAAGTGGGAGTTGCTGCTTTTCACACACACTTAGCTGTTCAATAGTAAAGAACAACATGACAGTTTTCTATCATGAAATGAAAAGCAAACACAAATTTAGGGGCTCCACATATTTCAGAACTGTGTAATGTCATTGTATTTACCTCCAAGCACTCTGTGAAGTATCCTGTGTGAGGGCACTAATCTAGATAGTTTACGTAGACTGTGGAAATTCAATTCCAGAAATGAACCTTCGCATCTCTAGGAACAGCTGGAGAGGCTCAGGTCTACTCATCCTGCTCAGAATGGACACGAGGAATTTGGATTAGATACAGATGGAGTGGGGATTTCGTTAATGACAGAAAGAGAAGCAAACATGTTGAGGCATAACTGCCTGAATACAAACGCATAATATCTGTGTATATATTTCTGACTTTAAACTATGAACACCATAAATACGCTATCATGCAAGAGGCAAAGCATATGCAAATGTAACAATATCCCATTACCTGTCCAGCAAAAAAGAATTTTCATAACTCATTCATACCCCATTGAATAAATGCTAAGATTCACTGCTGGCTGTTAATTATCCTCTACAAAGACCTGGTTATTTTGTTCAATCTTAGTGAAGGCGCAGTTGTTATTGTAGTGTACATAGAGAGAATGGTACCTGAGGGAGTGGGAAGGAAATATGCTTGTGCAGAATTTTAACAAGGAGAGCTCTGTAGCACAGAAGGGATTCATAGGGTGGGATTTTGATATGTGCTTCAGGAAATTAAGCTTTTTCAAGACAAAAACCTTGCTGTGATGCTCTGAATACATGATATCGCTCAGTATTTGAAAGACGCCAGCCACTTAAAAATTGCTCGCTGTTATTAAAAGGAATTTCTAAGACTACTTTGACTGAAAGGGTAGAAGGAAGGAACTGGTTGGTTTTTCCCCTGAAGTCTATGACCCCATAATTGTATCAAGGTGTATGCAAGAGCTCACAAGGCCCATTCATCTCCCTGGGGTTCTTGAGGAATACTTGGAGACCACTGGCCAAAAGCAGCAACCCTCTCCCCCCACACCAGCATGGTGGAGGAACTGGGACCTTACACGGGAGCTTTCCCTGCAGGTCCCAGTGCAATGGCACAGTAGGAGAGAGCCAGCTCGAATTGCTATCTGGGCTGGGTGCAATGCCAAGGCCACCGGGACTCATCAGACTTCAGAAAAAGAAGAGCTGGGAACAATGGTGATTTATCACAGGGAGCCACATATTTTCTGCACTGAACTGTTGGAAACACTGCAGCTGCTTGGTATTTCAGCAGGTCCAGGAAAGATCCACTGAAGGTATTATTTTAATGGGTGAGTTCTTTCCCACATGCCCTCCACTATCTGAATGTCAGGCAGGAGGAGGCAAAGCCTTGTGACATTTGGGTTGCTGAAGACATTGCTTTTGGTATGAAGTGGGTTGGTGGCTCTACACTCACGTGGGAGGACTAGCCTTGCTCAGAGGCAGCATGGGGCCTGCAAGGAAGTCAACATCTCTCCCTATTTCTTTTTCTCATTTCTACTCTATGCCCCTCTTCTCCTGGGTTGTGCAGGGACAAGCACAGAGCTCACGCAGTTGTGCTGCCTGTTCCAAATGTGCATGTTGAAAGGAGAGAACAAAGCATGTAGCTTTGGGTGGAAATACTGAGAACAACAAGAAAACAGAATAAACAAAGCTGAAGAAAAGAGAAGTAAAACTTCTATAAATACCAAGCACAGCTAGGGATGAAGGGAACAGAAAGAAGGTGTCGTAGGTCAGGAAAGTGAAGCAAGAACTTGGGGGTGGGATATAAGAAACCATCAGACATCACAGGATGATCCACTGTTGGTCCAGCTTACCGAGGCGCCGGCTATAGCACAGCCCCATTGAGGTGCCCTTCCCTGCAAGGCCAGTTGGATATGACTCTGGTAGTCCTGCCATTGCCTTCTCTACTGGGCTTGAACAGAATGGGACACTTTCTTTTGCAGTCCCTAGTGGCTAATCCAGTATAGCAGTTAAGAAAGCAACACCAGAAGATGCAGCTCACTTAGGACATACTTGGATCCTTGCCTTGTGTTGAAAAGGAAAGACCTGTGTAGGCTTCCCCCAGAATCCCAAACTTGGTCTGACTGTAACAGTGGAATAGATTAATTATACCTTCTGCTCATCTGTTAGCACTGCGTTCAGCTTTAAATCCTCTCTGACCTTTGAGCAGATACTGGTTTTCTTTGCACCACTGTAGTTGGGAAGACTAGTATCCGTTCATGCTCAAAGACTTCCAACTCATAGCAGCTAGAAACAGTCATCAGCTAGAAACAGTTCATTAATAAAAGTCTAGATAGTGTGATACATTGTTTCATTTGCTTCAAAAGAAGTTCTTTGAGACCAAGCTGGGAGATGGCCAGCAAGGGCTGTGGAGCATTTCTCCCATGGTGAGACCTGATATTTAAACCTGATGTTTGCTGCTCAAATGGTGTGTGTGAACAAGTGGGATCCCAACACATTTCCACTATTCACAGCCTGGGAAATGTTGCAAGACCATTTTGTCTGTAAGTCGTCTTGTTACCAGAATTATTTTTTGCATTTTGGCACACCCCTGGGTTAGAAGGGAAGACTGTAAATATTTGGGGGTTTTAATAGCATTACTACAAACTGTGTAGTATTCTAATAGCTGCTTGCAAAGTTCTTGTTTATTTGGGAGTGACTTGTATAACTCTATAACTTTTAATGTTTAGTATTAAAACATCTTGAGAGGATTTTAAAGATTTTTTTTCTCTTTTTCATCATTTTTGTGATGAGTCAGAAAATAGTTTTGATGTCCCTTCTGCCTCTGATTTTCTTGACCTCCAGCTTTTGTCCTGCAGCTGTAACAGACACGCACTGCACCTCCTGGGGTCTCACTGGCAGCACGAGGGGAAAATAGCCCTCAGCGAAATTCCATGGGAGGCATGCTGTGCTCCATGTATAAAGCTGGTGGATCAAAGATGTAAACTACGAGTATGTGGGGGTTTTTTTTCAGTTCCTGCAGGCGGGTAAGACTTGCCTTAACTAGATTTACCTTCTAGGAACACAGTGTCAGTGTGGAAGAACGCTGGGTCTTTCTGCTTCCTCAATGTCCAGATTGTATTTATCAGCTTTATAATAAAAGGATACCAAAATGAATATGCAAAATGTTGCAAGGTGGAAGTGATCAGCTGGCCAGCATCTAAGGGATGTATTTGTATTTGTGTCTCAGAAGTGCAAGCGTGACAGTGTTCAGGGGCTCAGGCAGAGCGACAGAGCGGGCAGACTGTCAGGGCTCCGACCCGAGGAGCGGTGACAGTCTGCTTTCCCTCCTCCCCTCCTTTTTTTTTCCTTCATTCAACCAAGCAGCATAACCACCTAGTGTGCAGCATTTAAGTGCTTTTTTTGCAACAGGCACACACAACGCAGAGCGCGGGCTTTTATGGTATATACGTTGCATCTCGTTATTATGGCTCTTCTAATCCATTTCTAAGTGTGCTACTCCCAGTGAATGGCTGCCGTTTTCTTAGGGCTCAATTCATACCACGGTTAAACATTACACAGCAGATGAACAGTCTTTTTGCTTGTGTAGCCTTCAGTTTTGGCCTGAATAGTGGCTTATACATGCTTCGTCTTTACACGTGAGAGAAAGAAACACCAAGACCAATGTTGTCTGCAAGTCAGAGCGCTGTTGAGATGAGCTGGGATCGCTGAATGTTCAAGCAAATGGGCATCAAAATACAGAACACCTTATCACAGCAGGATTTGCAATCTTGCCTTTCACTTCTTGCATTGCAACAGCAGAGGGTATTTGCTCAAAGGTGGTTGATTCCTGGTCAGTGTTGTGCCTTAACGGGATTCAGGGCAGCACTGGCAGGAAGGAGCAAAGGAGCCCAGCCGGAACTGCCAGCTCTGAAGGGTTTGGGCCCCCACAGCGAAGCCTGGACCAGCCCAAAACACCTGGCTTCCTCTCCTGGAGGAGACTGTGCACAACTGGAAGAAGAGCTAGAAGAAGGGGAAGCTGTATCCCTACTGAAGAGTAGGGAAGGGTGTCGAGGATATTTCTGAAAAGAGAGAAGTCTAAGCAGGGCTGGCACACAAGGTAGGTGACCGCAACTTCGGGCAGCTGATACACACCTGGTTTGTGCTGCATAACAGAGCTCCCTTGGGACTTCAGCACGGAAGCAAATGCCTGTGGAAAATAAATTTGTGTCAAATGCACAGGTGATGAATGGAGCGAGTAATCTCACAAGATATGTGAGAAAAACATGGAGACGAGATCAGCCACAGGGAAAGTAGACCAGAGACTGGGTAAAAGTGAAAAAGAAACAAAGAGAGGGAGAGTTATCCTTCCTTTTTTGACAGTTTTTGGGACCAAAGCAACTATCTAGTGTAAGCACTGAATCAGAAACTTTTTTTTCTTCTTTGTGTGAAACAAACTGGAATGTTCTTTAGATCAAGAACTGCCACTGAAATGTGAGCCTGCTTCCTGGAATGGAAAAAGGAAACTTATACAGCAAGAAGGGGGTTAAAAAGTAGCAGGAGGAAGGACTTTATCCTTCTCTTACTCATCCTTAACCTTTTCCTGGGAACTACCTTTCCTGATGGAAGGATATGTCATGTAAACCATGCAATTTTTTTTTTAATATCATGATTTCTCTTCAAATGTAAAAACAAAAGTGCCACTCCAGGCTCTTTCTAGGCTTCTTGGGTGAGTGCGTGTGCCTAAGGCTTGCACCACTGCCTTACCTGCCCCCTGCAACGCTCGGTGTTGCAAGAGCAGCCAGAGAGCAACAGGGCAGGAAGGCAAGGGGCTGAGGGGGCACTGGGTGCCTGCGTTTGGAGCCCTGGTGGGAAAGGAGCCGGTAATGCTATTTTCTACATGACAGAGGCAAAATACTGGGACAGACCATTTCTGTGATGGCCAGATATGACGACAGCAAGATGAGCAACTGTGAGACCCACTATGTGTCTGGACAAGGGAATGTTACATCTTTGTTTTGGTTACTTTTAATATCTTCCTGTTATTAACAATGACCCTGCAGAATGCCCCTTCCTATATGCAAACAGGCTGCTTGACCACAGGCATGCCAGCATAGTCCGTCACGCAGCAGGTGGCATCCAAGGAGCCCAGCCCGTGGCTGTGGGTGTGTGCGAATACTCCATGCCCCTGAGGAGTCTGGTTGTATCTCGTACGCCTACCCGGGCGAGTAAAGTGAAGGTTCGTATGGCCACCAGGTCAGGCTGTGGGGGCATTTTGATTTAATCATGTCTCATATATGGCAAGGGCTATCATTGTATTTTTCAGCTTTGCTTTTTCCAACGGTTTTAGATACCTCATGTGGGGAAAGTAGTATCTTTTAAAGAATACATTCTATATTTGGTAATGATTCGAGGCATGAACGTGTCTGAAGGAGAAAGGCTTTTCAAGCGGCATGCTGCTGGCTCAAAGGTTCCTCAACAAATTCTGCCGGGCTCTGCCTCTGAGCCGTGCTGCCCTCTCACCAGCCTGAGCCTTGAGGGATCAATTCGGGAACTGCTTGAGACTCTGCACGATATTCTTCAATGGCCCCTTTCTTCTCTGGAAGAAAGATACAGGGAAATGTCAGAGAGAATTAACAACTTAGATGGGCGGATGGCAAGGCTTGAAAACCGTACAGAGATGATTGAGAGAGGAGCACTGTCCCACAAGGAAACAGTTACTAATACTACACAGGTGGACTTGGAAAAATTGGTTTTGTTTTGTTTTGTTTTTTTTAAATACAGCACAACCTTAAAAAAAAAAAAAGTGGAAAACCAGATCTAAATAATCTCCAGCCAGTATCTTGGCAATAGCACTAATTGACAAAATGTTGGGAATGGCTTCTATTAACATCCAGGCTGAAAAGCTCAAGTTGGCTGTAACGCCCAGGGGCTGTAATGATAAACTTCTTACGCATAAGTGTGTGTGAAATGGTCCGAAATGGAGAGCGTGGGCCAGGTGGCGGCAGGCTCTGTGTGGGCTTTGCAGGATTCCCCACTCGGATGCTGAAGTGCCCAAGAGGACACCGAGTTGTTGATGAATTCAGAGCTGCTCCCACCACTAACGCCTTGGGTTGTTTTCCTTCTGCACAAATACAGATGCATGGTGCAGGCATGACCTGGGCTGGTGCTCCTTGGGAGCTGCATTCATAGCCAGCCTGCTGCTTCCCAGGATGTTAACTGATGCTGTGTGGCAGCAATTTGCCAATTATGAAGGCATGTGTATGTGGAAACTACAACAGGAAGGAAAAATATTTTCCAAAGAACAGAATGGAGCAGTAGCCAAATAATTAGGCTCTTACTCAAAAAAGAGGACAAGGAAGAACATGGTGCTATTTTTCTTCTTTGAGGTGGAAAGACGGTGAAAGGGAGGATGGACTGGGATCCAAAAAATGGGAGTTTAGTTGCTGGTTCTACTGTGACCTCTGGCAAGGCTCTCAATACTCCTGCACACCTCAGTCATGTCTGTGAAATGGGGATAATCTCTCCCATGATCAGCAGAGATTTTATGAGGAGAACATCCTTTAATGGACCGAGTCCTCAGACAGGGAGGTAGAGCAGTATCAGAGGGAGTTCTCTGGTTTCTATAATGGGCACTGCTGAATTAGATAAGCAACAAGCCAGGATTTCAAACAGTTTTGGAGTTGAACAGTGTTGATATCCAACAAAGAACAAATGTTTTATATTGGGAGATAAGGATATCTTGTTTCTCACAATGTAAACAAGAAAATATTTGTCTTTGCAGATTAGCTGCAGCAACGAAAATACTTCGCGTAGTCACTAGTTGGGAGTTCTCAGACTCTGTTAATACATCCCAAACAGTCTGGTACAGACTGGAACGAGGAGTTGAATTAAATATGAGATAGTGGGCAGGTTGAGGCCTTTTCGCTCAGGATATAGCAGGTTACGTTCTCTGTGAAGTCTCTTCTCTGCTTGTAATCATCATACTGATGATTTGCGTATCAAATGTGGACAAATGGTGGACAAACGGATGAGGAAATGGGAAAAAGGAGCATTAGCCCACTGTCGTGTTGGCTGCCACTCATTTTTGATGCGCGAGTGGTGCCTCTCCCATCCCGTGGGAAATGATTAACATACCTTAATTCCTATTGATTTCTATGTGACAAAAGTAGTATCTAACTCACCCTTTTCACAGAAGCCAAACTGGGGTTCTTTATGCTGACTTTCACAAATAAGTTTCTTCTTGCCATGGAAAGCCCAGAGGCAGATTACAAAGTTTCACGGACCGTTTGGAAGCCCCTAAAATTGTTTTTTTTCTGTGGCCTGAGCAACCTGCTTCCCAGCCTGCCTCCTTCGCTGCCTGAAAGTCATGGGAATAAGGAAACATTTTCTGACTACAGTCCTTCCAACTAGGAGCATTATCATGAATTACAGAACTGTGAGTATCTGGGTCCCAGAAACTCCGAAATCAAGTGCGTGTTTAACTTCTAGTCCATGCAGAGTGGTACTGCCCTGGGGTCTTAACTCCTTGGGGAACAGTAAGTAAGAATAAGGCAGCTTTTTCTCCCTCTGGCCTAGAATTAACTCACAGATTTAATTGACCTGTTTTATTGCAGATGTTTATGTTGAATTGTCCTACTACAAGAATTATTATTCATCCAGAAAATAAAATGGCTCCAATGACTAACTTGAGTGCCACATAAAAAACCAGTAAGAGTACTGCCAAATTTCTAAGGTTTTATGATACTGTTCCCTTATACTGTTGAAATGAAAGTCTATTTGTTAAATATTTACTTATTTGACAAACATGCTGTTCTAACTTCCTCTCTGTATCCTTAAGTAATGAATGACATAGCACAAAAAGAAGGCTACTTGTCTAATTTATTTTAGATTAGTGCAGGAAAAACAGGGACTGACAAGTATAATGTACTGAAGAGAATGGATATTTATTTTCCCATAAAATTGCAAAATACAGCTAGTTTAGAAGACTGTAACTTGATTTTATTGCTCCAAGCCTTTGAGATTCTTATTACTGTGCCAGGTCATTATTATTCTCTTAGCAACAAAAGATTAAAAAAAAGTTCATTAAAAATATCTCATGCTAACCTCACATACGTGTAGCAGCAAGAATAACAATAATGCCACACACATCCCTTTGTCACCCTGTGACAGGAATGGGCACTTCTGTTTTTCTTGGCGTTAACCTTTTTGGGAAGAAGAGGGGAATAGCAGGGTTTGGCTGCTGAATTCTTTCATTATCTCTCCTTCCTTTGTGTGGGGTATGAAGGACTGTGAATCAGAGCACTGCTAGATATGGCTACAGGCATCCAAGGCAGCCTAGGTGCATTGATTGCCTCAGCACCTACGAGCAAGATTGCTGAGCTTGAGAGCCAAGTTTCCTTGCTACACAACATGAAGAAGAATAAAAAGTTCATGGATGATATTTTTAGAGATGTGAACGTGCCTGGCAAAGGAGGGTCTGAAGTGTACAGTGCAGAAGAGAGGTATAGATGAAAGATGAGTTACTGTGACTAGGACATAAAAAGGCAGGCAGCCATCCAGAGGGGACTGCAAATGTTCAGGAACCGGAGACCAGAGTTTGTCCCTGGATATGTGACTGATGGGTGATGAACATGCAACTCTGGGGTGAAGTAAGCAAACCTTGTCAAATGCTCCCCAGCTATGAACGGGGAGGAAATGTGACTGAGATAAGCACTATAGTGGGTAAGTGTCGTGAAGACGGTGTGTTTATTGGTACATTATGCAGCACCTGGTTTGGACCCTCTTGCTTTCAGTTTTCCTTCGGCATCCAAGCGAGATGCCAAAGATGCGTGGCACTGGCATGCGTGTCTCCCGCAGGCCAGCAGAGCCAAGGGCCCCACACTGCACCGGCAAGGGACAACAGTGCCAAGAAGCCTGACATACTCCTTCCTCCAGCTGCATCTCCTGCATGGATACCGCACCTCTATTACAGAAAAATCAGGAAAGTCGATAGGCCTAAGATGTGTATCCCTCACCAAACTTCCGAGAATGGTTAGACCCTTGGACATCAGTGATGTGACAGGTTAGAAAGTGGGATGAAAGGCTTTTTAACAGCACTGGCTCTTGCTAACCAGACCAAAGTCCTGGCTGCCAGGGCATGAAGTTTTTCTCCAGTCTCCAGGGTTCGAGAACCTGAAGATGCTGTTTTCTCTTTGTCTAGTGTGCTGCATGCGGATCACTGAGACTCTGGTGAGAATATTCCATGGCGTCTTCGAGAACACATTCTGGTCCTTCCTTTCATCTTGGGTTTCAGCTCATCAGGTTTGTATGAGAAAAAACAAACCCAAATCTTTTCTTCCCCAGAGTCAAAGGGCAAACATTGAGTATGTCATCTTCAGAACTGGACAGCAACGGAATAGAAATCCAGCACAAACCAGTAGTCCCGTGAGCTATGGATCTGATGGGGCTTGGTTTTCCTTGGGTGATCTCGTTTGGATTCTCCTAGGTCCACATAGCTGGAAGCTCCGATTGCAGCTTTTCCTGCGGGTGGGTATTCATAACACCTTTCATCTTTGCAGCTTTCTTGGTGTTTAATAAGGGTTTAACTAAAGCTGCAGTGGGTCTCTCTTCTTTTGCTTAGCAGCCTGTTTTCATGAAACGTATAGGAATGTAACGTTTTTAGCCTTCTATTGCTCTCTCAGATGTGGTTAAAATTGGCTACTGTTTGTTCTTGTTCCCGCTCTTTCTCTTGCACAGCGTGCAAGTATGTACACGCACATATGTGTGCACACATGCACACATACACACACAGAGATTTATTATACATATGAAGACATAATGATCTCAAAACCCTTTTAATTTCCGTAGGAATCCAGGCTAGGAAAAAAAGTATTGTAATGCTTTTTTCCTTTGGGAGAGGAAAATGAGGATGAACTTTTTTTTTTTCCTATGCAGCAGACAGAATATTCAATTACCACTTGGTTTAAACATAACATGTGCTCCTGAAAATCTGGCACTACTATTGTAAAGTAAAAGATGTAGTGGGATCCTTGTCCTGGAACTGCATACTCATGCTTATGCAAGGCACGCATGCTTTGCCTCCAGTGCCTGAGTGGTCCTGCTGCGACCGGAGGAACACGTAGGGAATGTAGGCTTGCTGTTGAGATCCTATCTCCCTTACATCTTTTGGAGTTTTGCCATGGAAAGGAAGGCATTTTACCCTTCATTTTTAAGTAATTAAGATGATAGTGGAGTTTCTGGGGTTACCAACTTTGTGAAAACAAACTAATCTGAATTATTGAAGTGGATCATTGTATATTAATTGACACAAGAGAGAGAAACAATACATTAAAAATAATTAACTTTCGTTAAGTACTTTTTAGAAATAGGAAGGACACCTGCAGCAAGTGCAGATGTTTGCAAGTGTCATTAGATTGGGAAGGCTGTGCAGTAATTCTGAAATGAAAACAGGTCAAAAGGCGCAAGAGTGATCTGCAGCATGGTCTGAGAAGCAGTGTGAACTATGTGATTGCTAGTGAGCTGCAAAAAAGGTGATGAAGATGTGCATTTTTTAAAGATGTCTACAGAAGCCAGAGGTTAATTAGCAGTTAAAAAATGTCTGTTGGTGTTTTACGTCAGCACCATCAGTGTGTTCATTATTGTCATTTTTAAGCGTCAAATGCGCCTCTCTCAGACTTAAGCTGAAATAGATTAATGATTCTTTTACTGAGGCATTCCTTAGATAAATTTTAATTAATATCTTTTTTTTCCCTGAAAACTTTTTTTTCTATGACCAGAACTGGAATTTCAAATCTCACTCAGCTTTCTCTTCCTTGGTATTTGTGATGCAATTCCACTTGTCTGTGGTATTGCAGGAAGGTGAGATGAACGTATCTGTTAGCATGGTCTTGTCCAAATTTCAAATTTTGACTTCTCTGCAACGTAGACACAGAAAAACCTGAAATGAACCCTGGAACTTTCCACCCCCCCTTTCAAAGTTAGTAAGTAGAAAGGCACAAACCTAATTTATTCTGTTGCTCTTAATGCTTATGTCTACTTTAAAGAAATTATGCTTGTAGGAAAAACCACAAAGGCTTTATATGCCACTGTGGACATGCCAGAACTCTGTTCAACAGCTGGGGTTCCTCACAGGGAAGCAAGAGCAGATCAGGCACCTCGGGGGCATCCAAGCCAGCCAGTCGAGAGATGGCATGGGCTGCGTGCAGTCCCCTTCTGCCAGGTAAAACAAAATGCTGAGAACCGCTGCGAGGTCAGGTCATTCCTGCATCAGACACCTCCCAGGGAAGCTTATCCTGCCATACATGGCCCCCAGCCTTCTACTGGAAGTTGCTGCGCACAACTTCTCTTTCAAAGGTTCTGTCAAGGATTGGTGTGGGGGGGTTAAGAAACAAAAAAACCCTCCCTCACCTAAAGATATGTAAGAGCTTAGTGCTGTTATCCAGGTTTATGGATCTTCTTTGTGTAGAAAAATGGACACTCACTTGATTCCTCACTGTTCAGACCACCTTAACCCTCTGGCTGTTAGGCTGCTCACGAACAACCCCGAAACTTGCAGAGAGAGCAAGGGCTGTGGTTTGGACTGTAGCCCCAGACTTCCTTCTCCTAGAGGGAGCCACAGAGTCCTGCTTGCTCTTGCTCTGGGAATGGGAATTCAGACTGAGACGCCTAAAAAAATGTCACTTCTTCCCTCTAAAAACATTTCCTTTCAGAGTACATAACTCCTGCTATTAAGTTTTCAATTTTTCAGTAAACATATGTGCGTGTATATAATTTGCCAGTCTCTTTCATTTCCACAATGGCCTACTTTTCTATTGGTACTAGTAAAATGCCAAATTGGGAGGAAGACAGAATTATGCTAGACAAGAAGTACATACCACCACACATTTTTTTCTTTCAGGTGAATTTATCTATGTATCTATTTATTTATTTCCATTCCAATTTTGTGACGGGCTATGGAGAAGGATCCTTAGATGCCGTACTGCTGATTCTGCAAGTCATGGTTATGGACTTCTCCCTCTGAACAATTCTTCTAACTTTACCTAAAGGATCTATGATTTTTTTCAATTATTTCTATAATTAAATTGTAGCTGTTGAGATGACCTTAAAGGGTAGGAATTAAGCATAAACAAACAGGATAATGATGGGGCCCAAAGGCAGTAACTTTTAGGAAGCTTGAAAAAAGCTTCCTTCTTTTCGCATTTAAGCAAGGTGAAATGAAAAAGTTGTCTACAGTGATTTACCTGCTAAGGGGCAAGTTTTCAGCTATGGTACCTATCTGCTTTCTCCTGCCACCTCTCTCCAAATGGGAGAGAGATGAATTTGTTTCCTCTTTGTAAGAAACAAATTCTGTTAATGCAAAAAGTTCTTACTTAGACGGAATAAGCTGCCAATTGAATAAAAACCACCCAAATTTTACAGAGAAGATATAACTAATATACTCTTTATTTATTTGTATACATGACTAAAACCAAGACAATACAATTAATGGGGAAAAAAACCTTGTGCAAGTACATTGAAATTCTTCTCATGTCTTAGTCACATAGTTTAACACTGTAAAGAAAGAACAGCAGAATTAGTTTTCTCTAACATGTTATTAAGGACAGAGCCTGTTTACCAGTCAAATGTTAGATGTCCCCATGGAATTTGACAATTTGCAAAATATATAAAAATATATCACCCAGGGAGAGTTGCAGCTGTAACAAACGAGGAGGAATTTCTGACTAAAAGGGAACATGGCTTATTTTGTCCTAATTGCTTAAAAAAACCCATAAATACAATGACTAGGCCAGAAACAATGTTCCAGAGGACTGTCCTCACACATCGGCATGTGTAGAGCTTGGACAGACTTTCTGTTGGCCCCATTCTTTGAAGATTTGTCATCTGTGTTGGTGAGGAGTCACAGCCTTTAGATTTGTGCATGGAGTGGGTAGTTAGGCTACTTACTCACAGGTTCTTCCTCCTATTGTGGCTAGGTTGCGTCTTCCTCCTATTGTGGCTAGGTTGCGTGTCTCAGACCTCCAGTCAAGTGCAGAAAGTGTCTGGAGCTGGCATGTTCCTGCTGTGAACGCTGTGCTGTCCATTAGTTTGCTAGGCCTTTCTTGATCCCGTCAACAGCTTCCACTGGATGTGAGCGAATCAGTGGAATCAAATGTCTCCCCTGCTAACAGCTGGATCCAGGTACCACAGATTTCTCTTTGACCTCTCTTTAATGGAGTTGTTTCACACAGAAACTAGTATTTTTAGAATTTTCCCATTTAAAACACAAAAATTGCTCTTCTAAAATCCAATTTCACTTTTAATAAATATGATTTGTCTTTTATATGGCTACACTTGGATACCATCACACTTGTGCAGCGGACTATACACATGCCTTGATACGATACTTCAGATGTTCTCGAGTACTGTTTGTGCTCCTCTAGAGGCTAGAAATCCCAGGCTACCGACAGGCACTTTACACAAACATAGCCAAAAGCAAGTTCCTAGCAGTCTAGCAAGCTTGACACCCTGAATTAATCTACTTACTGATGCTGAAGGGAGTCCTACCTCTCCTCATCTGCTCCCACGCATGGTGCCCTGTCCCCCACTGTGTCTAGTCTGACTCAATTTAGCTTGAAATGTGGGGAGCATATTTTTGCAGGGTTTGTTTTCTGCCAGTTGTGTAAGTTGATTAAATTATGGCGAGGTCAATGAGCTATTAGGTTGGCTCAGCTTCTTCTGGTCAAACCACACCTACTGCTCAAGCCTGCTCCCGCCTTGCAAAATTTGTGCTCTTGTAGCCACTCATCTCGGTATAGGGAGGTGCTTTCTGGGGGATGACGACACGATCTCAGCCAACACCGTTCTCTGACCACTGCTTCTTCCTTGCTGATTTTATACCAGGCAAGGAAACATTTCTCTGTTGATTTCTCAGGGGATGGACTCAAGTCATGCAACGATCTCCAATTACTACTTGCTGACTCAAGAAACCTCCCAAGTCAACCTGTCAGTCCTTCCTGCAGCCCTGTGTAAAGATCTCCCAATATTCTTAAGCAAATGGGCCCATACGTGACGCAGAAATTGAGTACGATGTCTAGGACTAGTAGCTAGATTCTTTTTCCTGTATGCTAAGACTTAAACAAATTGGAAAGGAAGGCTGAAACTCAGAATGAAGTTGAATTCTAGTAAGTTTAATAGGTCTGATTGAGAACCTTGTAATTATCTTGGGTTTTGTAGTACCAAGTAAATGTTTGGCACTTAGAAACCAAACCATATGGCTCTCCAGATTCTACTTAAATTTTAAACAGATGACTAAAGTAAAAGAAGGTACCTCAAATTTGAAAGCATACCTCCTCTGAATTGTTGTTTTTTTGTGTCCTAGTTACTTTTTCAGGCATGAGATTTACAGATAATTCTGCTTGTCATCCCTTCAGTAAAGGCTGGGTTTTAAGGTAGCTTGCTGAATCGAGTCCCTACTGATTCTTCAATGCCATTTTAAACCCAGCCTTTCAAAATAAAGCAACTCAAGTCTGAGTTTTCCTAGTGGTACAGAACACACCACAGCAGAGCACATTCCTGCCCATCTTGTCCAGTTGCATTCTAGGCTTCAGCATGGCAAAAACACCACTCTACAGAGGAACGGAGTAACACGGATGTGAAAACTGAACTGGACCACATACCAACCACCCTTAAATAATACATTCCTTTAAATAAATGCAGGGTCACCAATAGAAGGGACTACTAAAGACAGAAATAATATGTCATAACTCAGAAGTTTCAAAGGAGTATACAGACAGAAGAGACATTGTCAAATATAGCTGGCACTATACTGGATGGAAGTTGTGTTAGGTGGTGCGCTTCCTTCTGATCATGTACTGAACTGATATCCTCACAGAGACTGAGCTCCAAGACTTAAACCAATGACAGATAAGTTACAGTGGCCAAATGCAGCATTGAGCTTACAACTGAACTACAGGGTATATGTTAGTTTTAGTGTTCCTTCCAATTTGCATCTTATTTGATCTTTCAACACCTTCCCCGAAGTTTCATCAGAAGCTGGTAGGCGTCACTTCCTCTCCTGAACTCTACTGCTACTTACCGCAAAGGCTGCATCTCAGTTCTGAAATAGCTGCATTTTAGTATCTGGTGGAGGTATTCTCATTATGTACAGACCAGCGTTGCCTTCTCTGTATCTACGTAGCTCAAATTACAACACACTATTTTCAGCAAATGGATTGAGAATTCATCCCAGGACCTGCAGTTTACCACAAGCAGCCTAGAAGCAGGAGGCAAGGGCTTATAGAGGCAAGGCTCTTTAATAATAAACTGGTCATGGTTCGTTTATTCAGATGACATACTGATACAGTACATCTGGTGGGTAATCTCAAGAAAGAGGAAACAATGGCTCCTCTAATTGGGCATGGAGCTCAATCTCTGTGGGGATATCAGCACAGTGCTAACTCAGCAGAAAGACCACCATCTAACAGAACTTCCATCCAGTACGGATACAATGACCTCCCCGATACATCCAGGATTTTTCTAGTGAATGTCTCGATGCTGCTATATTGATAAGCAAAAAGCTACAAATAATGACTTTTCTCGTTTCCTCTTTTCCTTGAATTTTTTTTGCTTCTCATGTGTTCTTAATCTCCACTGGGAAGTGGTAAATACAAAACCTATTTTTTACCAGTTTCTATGTAACATTTTTGACTGGGTCTCCTCTTTACACCCCTTTTTCATAATAGCATACCTTTTTTGCAACTTTCTTGTAATTTCTTATTTTTAATAGTCTACTAACATTCTATTATGTTTTGTTTCTTTTTTATCTGAATGTAATACTATCATCACGGTGATCCCCTAATTTTAGGTACTTGACTGGAAAAGTTGGTCCTCAACTAGTGTTGTGAAGCCTATTTACATCTGAGTTTTACTGCACTGAAAAACTCCTTAATATATATTGATATTTCAAATCATTCTGTCCTAAAGCATTGCAGTTATGTCCCAAGCCTGCAATCGGATCCATACAGGTAAACCACTCTATTGACAACATCTCACTGAAGTCATAGAGCTCTCAACACACATCCAATTGTAGCAGAAAGACCAACATTCATATTTAGTTGAAGACCTAGACAACATAATCTTCCTAAAGCAAAATGCTATTGATAATGTTTGGCAATACCCTGCTAATTAGCAAGTGGCAGTTTTTTTATCATTCTCACCTTCCCAGCCCATGAACAGAAATTCTTTTACAGATCAATCTTTAAATGAACCACCTCCTAGGTTATTGGAAGTCCAAACTCATCTGTAATAATTCTGGTTCCAGGATGACAGGCTGTCACCCATTTCACCAGCAACTTCTGATATTGCAAAACAAATTGCAGATTTTATACCAGCTGTAGAAGACTTTTTTTTAGATAATACAGTAGTCTTGTGGATCACATAATCTTACATTTTCATTTTTCTTCTAAAATTTGCTTATGTATATATACTGACTTGTTATTAAAGGTTGTGTATTCTAGCTTTTACTGGCTAAAAATTATTTCTGACATTATTATGTCAAAATAAATGTGACTTCCGTTCCTAGTTACAATTTTTGCTTCTCAGAGTTCTGTTATTACAATAAAAATAATGAATTGCAAAAAAAGCTTCCTCTCTTCTATTGATATGTTATTTAACTTGCCAACAACTGATTCTAAAGTAGAATCACAAGAGTCTATGTAAACAAATATAGACATTTTAAAAACAGAAGTGGGGGTTGGTTTTTTTACTACCCTGGAAAAAATGAATTGTGACAAACAGCTTTGGGATTAATTTACAACTTACGATTAAAAGTCACCTGAAGGCACTCTCAATACACCGGCAAAAGTAAACGGGCTTAAAATAAAGACTACACATCACACAGTAAGAGCGATCTTCCACTGTCAGAGAAAACTCCATTGTAACTTCCTGATATTAAATTCACATTTTCTCAGTGGATTTCTTCCTGTTCTGTAATAGTTTCTAGGCTAAGCCTGGGCAGTTACTGCAAGGTCATAGTGCTGGACTGATTAATAAGCACTGTTTATTCTCTGCTCACAGAGACTGGTGAAAATCCTGACTGTATTTCTGGGTTTCCTAGTTACTAACTTCTCCATGGGTTTATCTGGCTGGCCTGTGGCTTCAAATACTCAGCACAACTACAGACATATGAGACTATGCTCACCATATCTCCCAGGTAATGCTCAGTGATAATTACATTAAATATTGTAACAGGAAAGTAGGTTTGAGTTCTTCAATCCAATGCTTTTCAGCCTCATTCACAGACTCCCTGCAACACCACATGAAAGGTAACCAAGCAAAATTCATTCATCAGGGGAGTTTATACAAGCTAAGGGTCAAAATCACTGCCTCCACCTACGCACCGTCCTACCATCCTGCACGTGCATTTGAACTTGAAGAAAGGGCAAGCTAAAGTTGTTCCTCTTTACAGGAACCCTTCACAAGCGACATGGTGCAGCAGGGAAACAGGCCCCACTAATAATAATTTCTGTATCATCATATAGTTATATAACACTTTGAACATATTTCCTGCCTTAGTTCAGCAATCCAAGAGCTCCCGGTTTCCTTTGTGTTGCATAACATGAGGGACAGAGCAGCAAACTGACGCCGACATCTTATTAATTCCCCTTAACGTGACTAAAATAAAACCTGCTGGCATACATACTCGATTTGCGCTAAGGCTTGGCTCCCTAGCTCAAAGCATGTCGTTACCATTGACACTTCCGTTGGAAGGACGTGTCGCATTAAAATCTAACGCGGCCTTATACTCGATGGGTTTGATTTTACGGAAGAGGCAAAGGAGCTTTTTCGATGTAGTCCGCCCGGGTCAGTCGGGTGCGAGCCCGCGACGGCCAGAAAGCTTACGCAACGGCCGGCGGGGCGGCCATTGAGGTGTGGCTCCCCGGGGCTGCGCCGCCGCCGGCCCCAGGCCAGCGCTGACCCGGACCCGGACCCTCCCGTCCCGCAGGAGGGAGTGGACTGCCCTGCGGGCTCCGGCACCGGCTATCGCGGGGCCGCCGCCCGGCAGGCCCTGCCCGGACGGGCCGGCTCCCCTGGGGACGGCTCGCCGACATCTTAGCGCTGGCGGGGACAAAGCTCGGCGGCGGCGCTGGCTGGTGGCAGGGCGCAGCTCGGCCGCCGCCCCGGAGCCGCGGCTGTCGCCAGCCGTGAGTGACACCCCCGGCAGGGAGATTTCAAACGAGCGCGGCTCCAGCCCGGCGCCTCCCGGGCACACGCGCACCGCGCCGCCTGCGCGGCGGGGTGACGGGTGACGGCGGGGGGGAGAGCGCCGCCGCCGCCGCGCAGCTGTGCCTCTCCGCTGACCCCCGCG
>VYZW01052661.1:46128-61619 GCA_013401315.1 Balaeniceps rex
GGGAGCGCTGGGGTTAGGGGGGGGGAGAGGGAGGGAGGAAGAGGGAGGGGGGTGATCGCTCCCGTCAGTGACTCTCCCCTCCCCCTCCCCGCTGTGCCCGCAGCTCCCGAGAAGCCCGTGAAACAAGAGGAAATGGCTGCCTTAGACGTGGACAGCAGCAGCCACAGCGAGCATCTCCACCACGGCAAANNCACAGCGAGTATCTCCAGCACGGCAACGGCGCCGCCTCGGCCTCCGCCGGGGCGGCCGCCCCCCAGGTAAGCGCAGGCCCGGCCGGGCCCCTTCCCCCCCTCCCCCGGGTGACACGTTGTGAGCGGGTGCGGGAGCCGGTGCCGCCGCCGCCGCTTCCTGTGTGCGCGTCTGCGAGAAGCCCGGTCGCTGTCCCGCACTAACCGCCACCCACTTTCTCTCCCTGAACCCGCCCATTGTGGGTAGGACGCTCAGCCGTCACCGCTCGCTCTGCTGGCGGCCACCTGCAGCAAGATCGGCCCGCCGTCGCCGGAGGAGGATGAGGCCGCCGCCGCCGCCGCTGCCTCTCACTCTGCCGGAGCGGTGAGTGCCCGCCCCGCCGCTCTCGCACGGCCTGCCGGGGGGAGAGACAGCACAGCCAGCCAGCCCGCCCGCCCGGGGGGAGGGACGGGACACACGGCACTGCCCGCCCGGGGGGAGGGACGATAGCAGGGCCGACCTGCCAGGAGAGGGGTCCCCGGGCTCCCCTGCCTCTCCAGGAGGAGCCGGGCTCCTGGGAGGAGGAGGGAGCCTAGCTCCCCCCTCCCCCGCCATTGGGAGCGGCGCCTTCATTTACTTTCAAAAACGGGGGGAGGAGGGGGAAATCTCCCTCCCCCGGCCCTGGCACCGGAGCGGCTCGCTCGGCACCCGGCGAGGCTGGGAGGCATCTCACCTCCACCTGAGCGCACCCGCGGTGTCCTCTCCCTAGCTGTCAGCCTGGAACCGCGCGCCCAGGCAGGAGCACAAAATGAAGGCTGGCTGTAAGGAAGGATGTAGTTAGAAGTAAAATGGCTGTTTAGAAGCGAACGCGGTGGTGGAAAGCTGCTTCCTGTATCGACGCTGTTTTTTCTAGGTGCAGTTATCATGCAGTCCCTCGTATTGCAAACTGAATTTCTGTCCTTATCTCTCATGCGCTGTCGGCTCTGGAAGGAGCCTTGATGACCTTGGGACCTTGTGTGATGAGATGGATCTTGCAGACTAGAAGTGTATTCTTGTCAAAGCTAGTTTCACCATCTCCATAACAAAAGCCTAATGGAAACTCCTATGTTCCTTAATTGGTCTAGCTAAACTCTCTTGTTGACATGCTCATAAAGTTAAAAGAGACGGGGCATTTCTAAATAACTGATAGCTAAAAATATCATTATATTAAAAGGGAGTTCCAAAATACCTTTTAAAATGGCATGATGAAGTGTTTTTTGGCCATAGTCCTTGTGAAATCACATATATTACCTTTGTGGTTTTTTTTTTTTTTACAAAAAGGGGTTTAAAATACGCAAAAAAAGCTGTTTTGGTTTTAAAGCAAGTCTTGTTTTTTTAAACTTGCTGTACGTCAGCCTTGTATGTTTTTAGGATTCTGCATATAGGAAAAAAAACTGCAAAGTGTTGTACTGGTGGATGAAGTGGCTTTGGCAAGCTTTTAACAAATGTCAAAGTGATAATGTTAAGTTTACTGAATACTCGAGTCCTACACTTTAAAATACTTTTCATCTGTACATTTCAGTGTACTTTACATAAAGGGAAGCTGCAGCAAAATAGTTGTCTGAGGTCATGCAGCAGGTTGTAGACTAATGACAGAGCCTGAAAAGATTCTGACCCCCTTTCAAGTGCCCTTTCTGTTGAACCTGTTTATTTTCTTAAGCAGTACACTTTTAAAAATCTTTCTAGACATTGCTAAGTGCCTGATACCTCTAAAATTTGTTTCATAATACCAGATGCACACAGTGCTGTAAAGTGGAATACTGGGTCTGTCTCTTACCTAAACATACACATTGAAAAATGAATGATGCCTAAATGGTAGCTTGCTTTCCTATATCTGCCTTAAGGTTGTTCTCATTTTAAAGCTGGAATTGTGCATCTTGAGGATGGATTGATCGCTTAGCATGAGCAGTGCTAGGTCTGATGGGGTACTAGAGTGCTAGTACAGGACAAATGGTTCCTGATAGTTCAAAATGGACGAAGTAATTTTGAAATAGTACTTTTTTATTCCTGTTAAATTCATCTGTTGTTATGTTTATGTATAAGGGGCTTTTCAGGGCAAGGCGGAAGCAATTCAAGAGAAGCCAAAATCTTAGTTAAAACTGAATATGAATATAAACTCACTCACTACTTTTCATACATGCAGATAGGCCCCTCCTACATATCTGCTGTGAGTTAGGTTATAGCATTCTGATAATTTTTACACTCCTACAACACAGCTCTTGAATGATTCAGAATATTTTGGGTGGAAACTAAATATAAACTGGAGGAGATACCTACAGTAGCTGAGCTAGACACTGGAGTTAATTAAGATGACCTTAATAAAGGGAGGGGAGGGACTAAAGTCCCCGAAATATATTCCTTGTGAAAAACAGAATGCTGAAAGGGATTTAGTGGAATAAAGATTTTTTTTTTTTCTGGTCCCCTGAGTGTATCTTATTGGGGGGCAGAAGAAGGAGGGAGGAGCTAAAAAGGCTTAAATTGTAGGTACCTCATAACTCATACGGAAAGTGAAATCTATACGTGTGGACACAGATATATTGTCTTCTTGGGGTTTGTGATGCTCATCCTTTTCTCAGGAGCATAGATGAATCAGTTTGATATCTGCATATGAGTGATGGTGCCTAATGTAGTGATGGGGAGGCAGTCCTTTCTCAGTATCTTCTATACCAGGACTGCAGTTCTGACTGCTGAATGTCTGGTAGAACTCTCAAGCCATATAAATGGATAGTAGAAGTTAAACTGGGCGTTTCCTTTTAGAAGCATTTGAAGAACTTGCATGCATAAGGATAGTGGCGCTGTGTTTTTGGGGTTATTTTGTTAATGCTTTTACTGACATTCGCTTGGTAGGAACTGGCAGGGCTGGAGCCAGAATGCTAGGCTAGCCAGTTATTGCACACTGCTTTCCTGGCTGAAATGGTATGCTGCAGCTGCTCCCCGAGAGACCAGGAGTATGATTTAAAAGCAACAGCAACAACAAAACTCCCATAGGAATGCAGGGAATATTGCATGTCTGGGATTTGGGGAAGAGCTGGAGCAAATGTGATTGTGTTTGCTGTGATCTAGTTGGCCCTGCTTTGAGCCCAGGGGTTGGACCAGGTGACCTTCAGAGGTCCTTTCCAACTGAAATTATGCTATGATTCTATGTTGGTATCTGAATCCAAGCCTGCCGTTTGAATGGACACCACTTTTATGCCACCGAAAGGATTAGTGTGGAAATAAAAAGACTAATGAATGTGGCAACTGCTTGGTATGGAAAGCAAGTGAAGATGACAGTTGACAGAACAACCTTCTTCTCCCTTCCATCCTGTCAATGAACTGGGCAGGCTCTCTCTAGTCCACAAGGTTTTCAGCTCGGCCCAGGATTCTGGCTAGAGCTATATTTACTTTTGGATGACAAAATACTAGCAGGCGTTACTGCTGATCTTGTCTTTGTGTGTTGATGGAGATTGCAGTCTTTCAGTTTAGGCTTTGACACCATGATTTATTCTGCCTGTGATCATCCGACACCAGTGCTTTGTGTTTTGCCTGCTGGTGTTTTGTTTTAATGTAAATGGCCTTGAGTTTGTGGCTTGCTTACCTGAGAATCTTTTCCTCGGTTGCCATACTGCTGCATCCATGGTTGGTTCAAACACTTGCCATGGAAACTTCCCCTTGAATATTGCCGCCTGCTGGTATGTATGAAAGCCTTGCTGGGCTGGTATGCACTACTGCCTGACCTGGAATGACAGCTCATATGTTCTGACCTCTCTGGATGTCTTTCCCTCCCTTGGGAATTTAAAGTCTGAGAAGTTTTGGTTTGGGTCTTGGTTTTTCACTGTTTATTGTTGACTAATAATTCTACTTCAAACTTTCATATTTAGGATTCTTTTTCATTTAGTTATAAATACTCTGGTTTCATTCCGGTTCAAACATCTGCAAAGATTTTAGCATTAGGTGAAGGTGTCAGATGTTAGCATTAGCAAAGCAGAAGGTGTCAGATCTAAAATTTAGGTCCAGCAAAGTCTTGATGGTCAGTTGTATGGTTGGTGCGTGATCAGATGATTGTTTAAGAAGCTACAAAGTTGAGACGATAACCAGTTGTTTATGTTCTCTTACTTCATTGCAATGCAAAGCTAAAGATACTCTCTTGAACTGTCATGAATGGCCCAAAGGCCATTCTTATGGTTGTGCTGGACATGGCTGGGATAGGTGAGGATACAGTGCAAGACTGATGGGAGTTCAGGGTGGGAGGACTGGAAGGCAGGTGAATTGAGAAAAGTGGCAGGCTGGCTGAGAAAACTGTTGGCTCTGACAGCCGCCACAGAATGGGATCTGTCAGAGGTGACTGCCCCAATTGTGGTATGTAGTTCCATCTAGTGCGCTGCAGGCTGCACTGATTCTTTAGTCTTTAAAAAAAAAAAAGCAGGGGGGAATGATTTATTTGTCTTGTTGCTTACCAACAATATGTGGAAAACATTTGGAGAGGTTAATAATTAGCAGTGTGGGGAAGATGAGTATTGTTTCTCTGCTGTAGACGAAAGCATTTGTTTATATCTTTTACAAATAAAGGTTGGAGTGTTATAAGACTCTTTGGCATATCTTGAGCTTTAGAATTGAGTATAAATGCTTCACAGAATTTAAATAAACTGGAATTCCAGATTTTCATTATGCCTCAGAACATCACTTTAACCATCTGAGATGCAACCAGCTTAACCGCAGTTTAGCTGGAAATAGTTATAGTGCTAATAGGATAGAGAAAGATGAAGGCATTTTAAATTTCATGTTTTCCACTAGGCAAAAATATGGATGAGAGTCAGATATGTGTCAGTTATCCGTACTTCTCAGTTGTCTGGCCTATATGACGGTTTTGAGGAAGCTCAAAAGTTATTCTGACATCCATTTTCTCCTTTATGGGTGATAATATAGCTTCTGGATGCTAAGTTTCTGGACATGAACAAATGCACCAGAATGTGTTCAGGCACCATAGAAAAGTCTGCCTGGGATTGTCTTGCTTCTCTCTGTTTTATACTCTTGCAAAACAGAGAAGTTTCAGGTAGAACGTACTGCCTAACAGTATGTTTCCCCTGCTGCTGTTCAGAAGCTCACCTTTTAAAATGGTCTTTGATTTTCACATTCCAATTGTGTCTTCCTAGTGCTGGATCAGAACCAAGTGTAGAAGTTCTTTTACAGGTGATTTAAGGATGTTCTTAAGTAATTGTTTTATTTCTCCTTACAGTTTTAGAGAAAGTAAGAAAATAAATGTTTTAAAACATTTCCATATTTAAAGACTGCATAAACCAAAAGGTTCTCTTTCTGATATTTAAACATTAGTAAGAAGTGTAAGATTTCATAGAACACTTGAGGCTGGTGAGGATTTCTGGAGATTGTCTGGTCCAACCCCCTTGTTCAAAGCACTGTCAACGAGAGCAGGTTGCTTAGGACTGTGTCCAGTGGGTTTTGAATATCTCCAAGGATGGAGACTCCACAACCTCTNGATTCCCATCTACCAAGCCAGTCGTCTCATCATAGAAGGTTGTCAGGTTAGTTAATTAAGCATAATTTCCCCTTCCTAAGTCTAGGCTGACTACTTCTGAGCATCTTCTACCCTGCCCCCCCCCAAGGTTATTTGAAGGTTATTTTATTTTTTTTCAAGGTTATTTGCTGCATTGCCTTCCCAAAGATCAAATTGAGGCTGACTGTCCCCAGGTCCTTTTTCTTGCCTTTCTTGACGATTTGGTACAGCCTTCAGCATCTGAGTTGAAGGCACGAGGAAAAGGAACCATTTCACACAAACTTCTCTGCAAAATTCTAGTTTGGCGTGCAGTTATATAGAGATTAATACACATATATAGATTAATAAGTAAAAAAAAAAAGAAGTTACATACAATCTAGTTAAAAATGCCTTCTTGTTGCCATTTCTGATTCCTTAGTACTGCAGCTTTCTTGTTTCTACTGTCAGGGACGTTGTATTGTCTTAATTTAGGCAAGTTCTGAACTTCTGCTGAATAAAAACACGCTATTAAAGTTTTGGGTCCAGTTGTCCATCTCAAGGAGAAAGAGGTAGATGTTCCTTGAATGAGAGACAATTAAATGTTAGATATGTTTCACCAGATTGGAATGGTCTTTTAAAACAACATTTTAAGCAGCCCCAGATAATACTTTTTCCTGGAAACATTCTTTGATTCTCTAAACTTTTGATTGGGGCAAATGTATTTCTCTGAGTGGCTTCATTGGCAGAGGGCTGAAACATGCAACAGAATTAATTTGCCTTAACAAGCAGCTTTGTGTCAGCTGAACCACAGTGACTGATGTTGAACGTGTTTTTAACCTATGGCAAATACAAGATAGAATGTATTAGCTCATACCTTAATGAAAGAGTTGAAGCAAGTGCATTTTATCTTGTATTTGTAATGACCTAAGAATGCACAGATAGTTTACTGTAGCTTGGTAAACACATGGTATTAAACTCATGCATTAGAGCCCTAACTCTTTCATAAAACAACAATTTGGATGAGGCAGTGGCCAGTCTTCTTCATTAGGTATGTGATTTTTAAATGTTTAGGAGCTTGTGACTCATTATCTGTCCACCTCTGCTCGTTTTGCTGATGCTTTTGCTCCGGGACTAAATGGGGCAAAAGTGACTTTCTTAAAGGTGCAGCAAAAAGCAGTCCACGATAGACTGGCACAGATAAACGTTTGGTAGTTCTTTAGCAATAAAATACTGATGGCTAATGGCATGTGTCCAGTTGATCGCATTTCACATGTTGAAATGCAGGTGCCTACAACATTTACCAGTTCTTACAGGGATGTTTCTTCCCTTTCCAATTTTACTTTGGTGAAGGACGTTTTATTTTTTCAACCCAAGTCCCATCCCTCAACATGGTTTAGATCACTTTTTAAAGGTATTTTATCTTCAGTATGTGTTTCTCTTGTCTCCTTCCACATTTGACTTCATGTTGCTTTAATTTTCTCTAAACAAATTGAACAAGACAATTACTAGATTTTTATTTATCATGATCCCTCATTCTTCAGGGATGAGAATTTCAGCTCAGAGAGATCTCTTTATTTTACCCACCGGAAATTATACAAGGCTTGTTAAAGAATCAAAAGACAGGCTGAACAGCGGTTGTTGCTTCCACTCTTTGGTGGTACTTGACCTTTCTTCAGGTGGACGTATCATTTGATTTTAATTCTTCCCGTGCCTTGTGCCAGCTACTCTCTTTGCTCTGTTCCTGTCTCTCTCTCTTGTTTCCTGATACTGCTTCCAGTGAACTCCCCGTTGCTTCCTGTTCTCTCCTCCTTGGCTGAGTAGTGCTAATGCTGAACTTTCCTCAGATCTTTGTCCCTTCCTCTTGACACAGAGCCTTTGGATTGCAACCATCCAGTCTTCTCGTAAAGGAGCATTTTGGAGACTTCCAAATAACTGCTGTCTGAGTATCAGTTGATAAGGAGAAGAACTGTTGCTTTATCTCTACCCTCTAAGTATTTTTCACAGATGGCTGAGAGACAGCAAACTCACTCTGGTCTGTTAGGGCTGCGCTGTAAAGATCAGTAAGCGAGTGGGCTGTAGATGTTGCTGCTCATACATCAGTGGTAGAAATTTGAGTTACTACAACAATGCTTAATTGCTTGAGGATGCAGTGAAAGGTTACTACTCTTTGTAGCCTGAAAAGGAGTCCAGGAAGTGTCCTACTAGTTCAGCATACTTTGAGAAAGGGTATAACAGTCAAGCTTGTTATGACAGGTTGATGACCAGTTGAGGTTAGAGATCATCCTCAAATACTCTTTACCATACAGGGCTTTTTCATGCTTTAATACTAGTAATTCTGATAGCTGCCAGATAGCTTCTTGAAAGCCTCACCCTCTTTTTTTCCCCCTCCCTCCTCATGATTCATCTGGTAGTGTCTGATACAGCCAGCGGTAAGAGCAACATGTGAATAACAGGCATTCCGTGTACTGTGTGTAGCAATAGCTTTATATCCACGTGCATGGCTACCCTGAACTTCTCCATGGACTGACAAGTGCATCTACTAAGAGAGTGGCTCTATTGAGCTAAAACCCTTACAGAGGTTTTAGCCTTACCAGCCTTACAGAGCAGGATTTGAGGGAAGATTTCACTAGATCATGAAAAGGTGAGGAGAGATGTCTGCCCAACATGAAAAGGGCAAAGGCCACTGAATAGTGATATGGAAATCAACATATGTTTGGGGAGTAGAAGAATAACGTAGGTCATTTCCATATCATGAAGGAGACAGGTTCCCTTTGAACTGTTACTGTGGAGGATACTCATATGTATTATGTATGAGTAGACATAGACTACTATTGCATGTTAGGTCAGTCCAGTTATAGCCTAAACATTCAACATTTGCTTGTACATAGTCTTAAATCAGTGAGAAATTGTAGCAGGAAAGTAATGGTTCCCATTACTTTTTCTTTCTCTCTTGTTCTAACAGATACTCTCAGCACATTATATTACATATTTGCTGTATAATGACACACATTAAACATGTAACAATCATATTTTTGCTTTTGGTATTTTCTGACTTATGTTTACCTATGACTTTTATGAGTCTTTTGATGCTTTAGAAAACCTTCAGTTAGTAAGTATTTATATACTAGTGAATTGAGTAGTTATGAACTTTCTTAGCAGCATTTCAGCAACCAGTACCTATGTGCAAACAATATTAAACACAAGAGTATAAAGCTAATGTGGTAGCAGAGGAAAATGGAATTTTTTGCCTTTTTCTAGATAAGATGGTGTGATATGGAATATTGTGTAATTCTAATCTCATAAATTATAAGCTTGAAAGACTAAAGGATTTAAATATGTCCTTTAAATGAAAGTCTAATCAGCATAAGAGGAAAATAAAATAATAAAATGGAATTACCATTACTCCTTTTTCTCTTTCTGATCCTTGAAGCATTAAGGCCATAAAATTAGTTTTGTTCTGGTGGTGCTGTATCTGTTTACTAATAAACTACCTGAAAGATTATATATATCTTTGAGGGCAAAAGAAGGCTAGCATTCTTTTTTTATTCGCAATCATTATTTCTGCAGCTCTCAAGAGGAATTTAGAACCAAGATATGTGTTTCCTTATTGGAAATGAAGCTTGCCAAGCACAGTAAAACTATTTTTTTAATAAGTACTCAGACTTAAATAGAGTATTTTGCTTGTACATGTTAACATTTTAGTGTTGCAGCTCAGAATAGGATAAGAAAGTGAAACTAGAGAAGTCCCAGCCTACACAGTGGACTAAATTCACTTGGATGCATGCCGCAGGATTCATTCAGGCTGGCTAAGTCTCAATGCCATGTTAGAGAAGAATAAGCTGTGTGCTGCATTTTGCATATCCAGGTTTTATTCTAAAGGAAGTCAGAGTGCAGCATCAGAAGGAAGCTGTGATATGCTCCGGTAACTTCACTACCAGGAGTGATCGCAGGATCAGTGCAGAAGGACAAACTAGAGCTTTTCTTTCTGTGTCCTGTGGACTCTGCTAAAGAGACAAAATTTGTTTCACAGAGCTGAATGAGTTGTGAGACCAGTTACTTACTTGTTGCTAAATATTATTTCATCGGTTTACTGTAGTGCCGTAAAACAAATAAGGAGAAACTTAAGTATGTCTTTTTTTTAGACTGATAGTTATTTACAATACCAAGTTGGTTGACTACACAAATCTGTGCTAAGCATTGCAGGATGTTAAATCTAATTCTTAATAGTCTGTTCTGAAAAAGCTTGCTTTGGTAAAGAAAGGTAAGTGCAATTTACCTTCTGTTTACTGAATAAGAAACAAAAACATACTACATCAGTCCTTAAGTTCTTTAATCTTTAACCATCCAGGGGTCTGTTCTGAAACATTGGCCTTTTCTATTGTTCCAACTTAATGAAGATAGATCCCTGCCCCCCCAACGGATGCATGACTAATCCAACTGTAATTTCAGTGTAAAAGTCCTTAGTCTAGAGGCCTTCTTCCCTAGTGAAACAGTAACTCATACAAGCTCATAAGTACTAGGACTTTGTTTATGCGTAACTTAAACTGAGGCTATCCAATCTTTCCAACCGTGTGAATAAGTCACCTCTTAACACTCTCTGTACTGCTGAGAGTCACAACATGCACATCTATACCATATATAACACAGTCAAAAGGCAGTGGAGCTCCAGGAGACCCAGGCGACACTGGCTTCATGGCAATTCCTCTACTTCTGTGCGATAGGTGCTGGGCTAGGTAAAGAGCGTAGCTGAGTCCCAGGGTAACCTGGCGATGACAGCTCCAGCAGCCCCTGCCAGCTCACTTCTTCCCACAGCCAGGGATTTGGATTACCCAGCAGCCCCCACACCAGAATAACCCTGCTGCTGGTCACCTGACGTAGCCATGGCACAGGAGCTGCATTTGACCTGCTCGCGAGCAACATGCAGCTCACGACCCACAGGTTGGTTACCCTGACTTAGGCATTAGCTCACTTACAAAATCTGTATTTCATAGTTCTAATCCAGTTGCTGTTGTTCATACGGGCTGCACTGCATGTTTTCCAGTAGTGTGTCAATCTCTAGTGTTGAATTGCATGACTGTTCTAGTGTACAGTCTGTATGTCTCTTGTTTTAATTTTGTCTTTTCTTTTTTCTTTTTATTCAGACAGGGGATTTGGCTTCTGTGCAATTAACAGGAACTCCAAATAGATGGGAGGTCTTGTCTGCAGCTCCTGCCACTATAAAGGATGAAGCTGGTAATATAGTACAGATTCCAGGTGCTGCCACAGTAACTTCAAGTGGGCAGTATGTCCTTCCTATTCAGAGTTTGCAAAATCAACAAATCTTTTCTGTTGCACCAGGATCAGATTCGTCGAATGGTACAGTGTCTAACGTACAATACCAAGTAATACCCCAGATCCAGACAGCGGATGGTCAGCAGGTTCAACTTGGCTTTGCAGCCTCTTCTGATAATAGCAGTATAAATCAAGAAACTGGTCAAATTCAGATCATTCCTGGCTCTAATCAAACCATCATTGCCTCTGGAACACCTTCAGCTAATATTCAGAATATCTTATCACAGTCTGGTCAAGTCCAGGTTCAGGGAGTTGCAATTGGTGGTTCGTCTTTCCCTGGCCAAGCACAAGTAGTTGCTAACGTCCCTCTTGGACTGCCAGGAAATATTACTTTTGTACCCATCAATAGCGTTGATCTAGATTCTCTGGGACTTGGCAGTGGTTCTCAAACCATGACAGCAGGCATTAATGCAGATGGGCACTTGATAAATACTGGACAGGCCATGGATAGTTCAGATACTTCTGAAAGGACTGGGGAGCAAGTTTCTCCTGAAATTACAGAAACCGCCACTGATAATGACTTATTTGTGCCAACATCATCTTCATCACAATTGCCCGTTACCATAGACAGTTCAAGTATATTGGAACAAAATGCAAACAACTTGACCACAACTAGTGGTCAAGTTCATAGTTCTGATCTTCAGGGAAATTACATCCAGACATCAGTCTCTGATGACACACAGGCTCAGAATATTCAGGTCTCCACAGCACAGCCAATTGTACAACACATACAGCTTCAAGAGTCTCAGCAGCCAACCAGTCAAGCCCAGATTGTACAAGGTATTGCACAACAGACAATCCATGGTGTGCAAGCAAGTCAAAGTATATCTCAACAGGCTCTTCAAAATCTTCAACTGCAGCTGAATCCTGGAACTTTTTTAATTCAGGCACAAACAGTGACCCCTTCTGGGCAGATAACCTGGCAGACATTTCAAGTGCAAGGAGTTCAGAACTTGCAGAACTTGCAAATTCAGAATGCACCTGGCCAACAAATAACTCTAACCCCTGTGCAGACTCTCACTCTTGGTCAAGTTGCAGCAGGTGGGGCGTTGACGTCAACTCCAGTTAGTCTAAGCACTGCTCAATTGCCAAATCTACAGACAGTTACAGTAAACTCTATAGATTCTGCTGGTATTCAGCTGCATCAAGGAGAAAATGCTGGCAGTCCTGCAGGTATTTATTTTACTCTTTTTGCAGAAAATTGTTTTTTATTATTGCATGTGCTTGGTTTAAATGGTGATAATCATAACATTATTGTCTTGTTGCGGAAGCCTGCAAAATACAGCGGGTTAAACATAGTGATGATAGATTTTATTTGAAACTACTGTTCCGTTAGAAACTGCTGTAATGGTAGAACATAGTCCCATCTCACTTCTTTTAGTATAAGCTCCTGTAACTCCCAACTGGTGGTATTAGTTAACAGCACTTCTAATACAATGTTTATCAGTGCTTATAAGTCTTGCCACGCAGAAGACCTGCATAACAAATTGAGAAGAGGGAAAGCTGACTATCAACTACCACTCTTTTAAGGCAGCAGTGTCATTAGCATACCCCATTCTTCCCAGACCTGAATAGATGAAGTTTTCATGGAAAATCCAAACATTTCTGTTGATACAATTTTTTTTCCCCTGAAAATTTTCAGACCCCGTGAGGTGCTGTTATTCATCCGCTGTTTTGTTAAATTAATTTCCTACTGATTTAATATCAGTGTAACTATGATGTACAAAACTCATGTAAGCAGAAGTGAAACAAGCATGTAAATATCAAAATGGAGCCTGTGCTTAAGAACTTATGTGAATTTCCAGTACTACTTATTTGCATTATGTTTCAGAATGTACAGTTGTTAATGATAAGCTTCACAGTGTGTTTTATCTCTGTAAGCAGAGAAGAAATGCTACTTTCTTAAAATAGGTGTTTCTTAATGTGAGGAAAAATAAACATGCCTGTTTATTTTTGGTAAATTTGATACAGTGCATTCCAAATTTCAGGATGTAGCTACCTAAAAGAAAGAATAAGATGATTGAGGTTCAAGACATTTTGCTGTACCAGAAGCCATTTAATCTCATCATTGTGGTGGTGTGCCCAGGCTAGTTATGAGGGACAGAGTGAGCAGTGGAGATAATTTGGGAGGGAACTATTGCACAAAGTAGCTTGGGAATTGCTGTTTTACTATAATCATGTGATCCAAAGCTCTGGTTCATTAAGATACTGGAGCACAAATGTTTAAATAAAACATAAATGTTTTGTTTTGTATGCCTATTTAAGCATGTGAGAAGTATGCAATGTTAAGTGAAAAATGCCTAGAGGAGCTGCTGAATTGGGTTTGTTTCAAAAGCCTACTGATTATAATACTTACATAGTTATTGATATTGGCATATTCTATGTCAGGAAGCTTGCTTTCCCTTTGGAATCTGAAATTTGAATTTAATAAGCTGGGATGTTTTTTCACTTCTTTTTGCTTTGGAAGTGACTTCTGTATTATGGCCTTACCAAGGCAGAGTTACCCAGACAAGCCTGCTCTTCATTGGCTTGTAGGCAACAACACCAAACAGATGAGTGTGCTGCTCACAGCATTTGCTCTGCTGGGTAATCTCAATTCTTAAATTTTCTATTTCCAGTGACCACAGAGAGTCTTGGTTTGTCTCCATCACATGTTGTTACCTATGAGGACATGGGGTATAGATAACAGTAACAAAAAGCAGATGAATAGCAGAAACTATTGCCTGAAGTGAATAGCTATAAACACCTGGTTATATTAAAGATAGGGTGGAGATTTATAGTGACATTTTTCCTACTTGTCTAGGAATAGTAAATGGACTGGAAGGTATTAAAACTGCCATCCCCTAAATTTGGGGAGAATTTAATTGGTCCCTCCGTTACGTTACAGGAAACTCACTTTTCCAAAGTAACGATCAATGTGAAACTGCTTCTAACTAACAGAATCAGGCTGAATTATCTTGATGACCTTCAGTGTCTTTTCCATATGCATCTGGTATTTTGTCTATATCGAAGTTGTCTGAGGTAATCTTTTTCAGTGATGTTCCTCCCCTTCTTACTTATAACCCCTCACAAGATGGTATGGCACCCTTTCTTCAGGTTGAAGAATAAATATGCAGTTAGAAGCAGATAATGAAATTATAAAAATTTTTTTTGCAGTCTTCTGATCTGTAAATGAGGAAAAACAGTTTAGTTTTAAACTGAAAGAGGAACGTATGTGGAAGGAACAGCAGAATGAGAGAAGTTAAAGCTAAAGGGTGAGAGGCTACTTGATTCCTCTTTTCTGCAAACTACTAACAAGCTTTGAAACAAGCTAAGAAGGGTTTCCCTGTATTTTCTGCCCCCGGCCTGGATAATGCACTTCCTTCCATAACAGTCAGGCTGTATTTTCTGTTTTCATTTAGCAAAGCTTTTCTACCTGAGGCAAAAATAAAAACATATTCCTAGTCTTGCGTCAGAGATGGTTGGCAATTATCTGAAGTCCAAATAACATAGATCACTCTGTTAGTGGTGTAGCTGTGAAAACTGTGGGTTAGGTTTTAGATCTTGGTAGCTACAGCCCATTGTGTGAGAGGTGTTTTTCCAAGCCTCGCTTCCCAGGTGAGCAGCAGAGGACATCTTTACTGTTCTGATGAGTGTGTGAGAGGAAAAAATATCTTCACCTAGGTCCTACATTTTGTTTGCATAATGGAAAGTCATCACAACACTAATACAAAGCTAATAGCTTTGTCCAGTAAATGTACAGTTTTCTTTGAAAAATGTCTAGTAATTATGCTTCTACCAAAATGTCCGCTTTACCAGGCATACATACGCAGAGACTTCCATTGCACTGAATTTGTTCTGAAAAGTCTTGGCTGAAGTTGTTTTCTCTTAGGATGTGTGTTAGAGTTCATATTCTTCCTCATTGTGCTTAGTGTTGTCTTGTGGTGGAGAAGGGAAGGGTATTGGTTAGTCATAGCTGAAACTTTCTTCAGCATTGCTTTTCAAAACAAAAAGCATATATCAAATAGTATCTATGTGTTAAACACTGGCAAAGAGATACCTTTCTTACCTGTGTTCTGGCTTCAGTCTTCTGGTCTTGAGAGGAAGTTAAACCTGAGAAAGCTCTCTAGTAGTATACTCCTTTTGTTGGCAGTTTGTAATAAAATACTGCATTGTGTGTACCAAAAAGAGCCATTACACACACAGTTCATGTTACTCTAGCAACTTACCTGTTCAAGAAAGGTATTTATTTTTATTAGCATGTTTATAGATTTCTTCTTCAAACATTTCATATAAAGTAGCATTCCTTTTGGAAAAATACAGGGTACTGAAATGCACCACCTTGGTTTTCATGTTTCTGATCCTGTAAGTTTTGTCAATTTGAAAGACTTTTTAAGTTACTGGATTTTTTTTCACCTAAAGCCATTGTTCAGACAAAGGAGACTTAACAGTGTTAATCAAAATCTAATTGTAATAGCGTCTCAGGTAATTTATTAATGTACTG
>VYZW01052662.1:16988-28592 GCA_013401315.1 Balaeniceps rex
TGCAATACGTTCCAGAGACAAATGTCCAGAGCTGGTGGCTTGCCAGCAGTCTGATACTTTCAAAGCTAAGCAGGTTCCAGCCTGTGAGCCTCATCTAATTGCTCTGATGACAGATTCACACTGGGAAAGAAAGAGGTGGTCGCTTGAGCAGATGGTTCCATGCCACTAAGCCAAAGTCAAAAAACCTCCTCCACAAACCTGCAGACCAGTGACTTTTAATCTCAGGGTTCAGGGACACTGTAACTCTATAGCCCTGTTCATCTGGAGGAAATGAGAGTCTGGTGTGGAGAGGAAAGCACTGTGTTGTCCAAAGCTCACAGCCTGCTCAGCTGACGGGCCAGCAACAGTTGGGGACCATGGCAATCTCATTGCAAGTTGTCCTTCTGGATGCTTGCGGAAAGATTCACCCTCAGCAAGTGGGTGTCTACTTTTTGTACTTCACCCACTTTGAGTAAATGCTCACTGTAGCTCATTTGTGATTTACCATCCTTTGTAGATTAGCCAAGTTTTGAAGTCAAGTTATTGTTTATTTGTTTTCCTGTTAGGGAGTGTTCTTTCTTATCATTTATTTTGGAAATTTTTAAATACATATCAATTTAAATATTGTATAAGACTGTTTGTCTTCGAGATTTCTTATGTGTCTTGTATCCAAGAGTTCATCCTCACAGCCATTAATCAAGTTTAAAGATACCACAATGATAGAAGCATTTTGAGTTCAGAGGGCCAAAATTAGCCATAACATCGTAAACATAAATCAGGGTGGAACTTCACAGGAAAAGGATGCCATGGACTCGTGAATTGGTTGAACCAGACAAAGGTCAGTACAGGTGTGACTGAGATCACTTATGTCCTGGATATGTCAGCTGCAGATCACAATTAAAAATGAATTTGACTCCCAATTCACAAGGAAAGGGGAGCTGAGAGTGCAGAATGCAGCATGTGACTGCATACAATTACCTGCAAGTCTGGAGTCCAGAAGGTTTTACTAAAAGGGTTTGGCACCTACAAATATATTTCAGTATAGCTGAAATTTGAACAAATATTGTTTTTTTTAATAAGAAATCATATCTCCATTTCATTTGGATCTCATTAACAATGCAAAATAACTCCTTTGTGGTTTTGTAATTCAAGCAATCCTTTTCCTCTTAACAGGGTATTTTGTTGTTATTCATGAAGATATTTTTATTCAGAATATTTTATGGCTCTCGTGTCACTGATTTTATTGACAGTTATTTAATTTATGTGAAAATATTATTTTATTTGTAAGTGCTTTAGTTGATCAAAGCTTCCCCTTTTTTTCCATAGGAGAAGCAGCTATGTAGAGGCAAAAAGCAGCGAAGAGAGTATGCCATATATCCCCTTTGATGAGGCATCCTTCATGTCCACATTGATGTCAACAATGACAGAAAGCGGTAGGCAGATTTCTGAGAGTCACAAGCCAATTCTTTATGGCCTTGTTCTACTCCTCCAAGATACTATATGAGGTGTGATCTATATAGGGCACAGCCATAAGTCACAATTCATTTGATTCAAATATGAAAAAGAAACTACTAGAGGAGAGTGTCACCTGGCAGATGGGACGGGACCCAGTTCACCTGACAGTAGAAGACTCATCTCACCAGTTTTAGACATCAGCTGCAAATGAGCTGAAGTGTGCTCTAGAATTTTTCTCTAAAAAAAGAGAACTTATGCGAGTAGTTCAGGTCACAGACACTTATGTTTGCTCAGATTAATTCTACCACAGGTGTCTGGAGTTATAAACCCAGTGACACAATGCAAATCTCTTAGAGTTTATTTAAACTGGACAGTTAAATGATAATTCTTCCACTAGAAAAGTATTTTTTCCAAAGATATTTTTCACTACCATGCAATCAGACTAACTCTAAAAGAATAAGCTTCACTAAAATTCTTTATTTTATCTCCTTCTCCAGCTCTGTTGGCTTGAAGATCTTTCTACTTTCAAACATCAACTATCTCCTGGGTGTTTGGTGTTGGCTCTCAATAGACAGGGTGCAAGGTTCCTGAGTTGAAGGCTTGGCTCTGTTAAGTGAGTGGTATAAGGAATCAGCTAGTCCCAGCACCTTCATGTCTCTGTTCCCTTTCAGGGTTTTTGTTCTGTCTCTGTATCACAAATTTCCTAAAGTAGGACCAACTTCCCTAGCACAGATCTTAGTGGTGATGAGCTCCCGGACTACTACTACAATTAATAAGAAGTACAATAGCAAAAAGTTCTTCAGCCTTTATTGCTCTGCTTTTCCTGAAAAACCTTCAGCCAGCAGGAAATATTTGCATGCCTATTTTGTTCTTAATGGCAGGGTTGCATACAGTTCAGTGGCAGAACAGAGAACAGGGTGCAGGTCTCCTGCCTTTGAATCCACTCCTCTGTCCACTACTCTGCATTACCTTCACAGAAACTCTTCTGGTCTGAAGCGGAAAGAAAGAGGATGGTAACGTCTTGCTTGTGGGGTCGTAAGACTCTTCCTAGTTCCTCCACCCTGTTTTAGTTCTCATCATGGGACGACATATCCTAATCCATAGAATGTTAATGTCAAGTGAAGCAAGGAAGGAGTTAATGTCTGTGATAGGAAGAGTCAGCCTCAACTGTCGGTGAAGCCACCTGGTACCCATTAAGGAGTAGTTATGAGAGACGGGTGAGAGATAAAGTAGGAAAGTTTTATAGTGTAGGAGAGAATGAGCAAGAGGCAGCGTTGGTCTAGTTGTAGGGATAGTAAGCAGAGCCAGGTGTTTGAAACCATAGAGAGAGAGGAGATTTATAGGCTTCTTCAGCAGACAAAAAGCTTCTTTTTCTTCCATCTGTAGGTAATGAGATACTGGTAGGGCTTAAACCAACTAAATGCTGATGTAGAGAAGATACCAAAATAGTTAGCATGAAGGTGACCGGATATTTGCTTAAGACTGAAGCAAGGATCCTGGGTTAATACTCACTGGACGAAGTTACTGCTGTTCCAGGACTTGACTCATGCCCCTGTCCCTGTTTGTTGTTAATCTTTTGAGGGTTTTACTTTTAAAAGACTCTAAAGAATACCCCTCTCTGCCAAGTGGTCTGGTAATTTTTAGGAGACAGAGCTGGCCAAACAGCCTACTCACGAACAAACAGTTTTCCTTTTGCAAAATACTTCTTGCCTGAAAAAGACAATGTGTTTCTCGGGTTCTATTAGAGCAAGCTGGATATTATTAATCTTTACTCTCAATTGCTAGGTTGTCTGTCGCTGCCCTTCTCTGCCTTCTTATTTCCCCATTCAAAACCTATTGTGAGAAGTATATAAATCATTGTTGATAACTAACTCCTATACAAAAAATGACTTTGCAATTTAGTTGTTATTTTCCCTCCCAAATAAGGTATTCTTTTTATTTGTAACACAGGGGTGAAATAAGACTGCTGAGTTATTTCTCAAAGGTCATACTGCAGGACAACAAGCATAGGAAGTCTTAGTGGCAGAAATGGCTCTGGGTGCCAGCTTCTGCCTGGTCCTCTCTGGAGGCTCCATGGCAGGCAGTAGTGCCCGACCTGCAGGTGAAAGGACAGATCATTTCTATGATGTGCCTTGCTCTAACTTGTGGGCATTCAGGATCACCTTCCCTGAGTCAGCTTTTGTCACTGGAGATGTGGTAAGAAGTAAGGGGCCAGCTGGAGGATGAGTCCTTTCAGCCTCCTGACTTTTATCTGCTCGCCTTAGAGGGTTAAAATGCATGGCATTGTAGTGAAAGAATTCAATTTAAATGATAAGACCTAGACTTACAGTTCCTTTCTGTGTTCTCCCAGCTAAGTCTTAGGGGATTGTACACATGCATTGTCTTTGTGGCAAAAATTATCAAAATGCAAACTCCTAAATTGATGTGTTTTTCTCTACTCATTAATGCTGTGGCATAAGCATTGTTGTCAGAGGCACTGTTTTGTTCAGTGGTCATTTGGCAACAGTGAGTGCCGAAAACACAAAACACAATAGCGGACGTGCTGGAGCACTTATCTGTTCCCATGATCCTTTGTTAAGCTATTAAACTCTAACGTCTTAATGCTAGCAGAACTGGAATAATTTGAGGAATAGGTTTTGCAACGTGGTTTTTGGGGAAGAGGGAGGGGCAGGGCTGGGAAGATTGAATCTGCCCTGTGCGAGTGTACTGGCTGTTCTTCCCTGCACAGCCAAAATACGAGGTTCTTTTGACAAGTGGTTTTTGTTTGGTTTTTTGGACTGCCGGTATTTTCCGAGCAGATCTGCTAAAGCACTCTAGGGACCCCGTTCCTTCCCCTTCCCTGTGCAGTTTTCCTGCAGCTGGTCAAACTTTTTCATGTTGGGATTGGCTGAAATGATTTGGTGTCTAATTAACTCAACTAATAGTAAATTAATTCAATGAAATACTGACAGTAGTTCTGCATAATACTGGTTTAACAACTCACTGTTAACTTAGGTGCTTTCCTAAGTGGAAAGTCTTAAGGGAGCCTGTGTTTACCATCAGAGCGCTTCCAAAATGCCCTGGATTTCAGAACATCTCACTTTTTTTCCAGTGGTTTAAAAACACAGCAGTGCGCAAGCTGGCCCGATGGACTAGCAATGACAAGGATGGATGATGTATTTTTAGGAAATCCGAGTATGCTGTCTATGCCTTGACAATCCCATGCTGGCTGCGGCTACCTGTTTCAGCAGATTTCTCCCCCTGTCCCTCATGGAGCCCAAGGACTCAGCTGTGCCCTGCAAAGCTTCCTGTTTACAGCCGTGCATCCTCCGAAAACAGAGCGCTCTCTGCTTCCCACATCTCAGAAGCCATAGACGGATCCCGTAACATCCTGTGCCTTTCCGTCATCGCTGCTTTTTCTGAGAACTGCCAGGAGAAGTTGCTCACAGGATTGTTAACAATTGGCCATCACCTTCTGGATGTGTCAGACCGTCGAGTACTCTGGGCCACAGGCTTCACTGACAAGGAAACAATATCAACAAAACATTTGCCCTTTGTTCCCACCGTATATTGAGTTCACTGTGTATCACAGCGGATAGCACACTTCCTACATGGAGAAAACCCACTGCCTTTTGATTTGAGGCTAATGTTATATCGATTAAAGTGCACAGACTGAGCCACGACAGAAACAGCTCAGTACCAAATGGTCCTGGCAGCTGCACAGATTATCTTCCCCGTTTGTCTCCTTGAGGTTACAGCCGAGGCCCAGGTACGTACGGTGTCTGGCTCCTGGCAGTGCCGTAGCCTCCTCAAGGAGAAAAAAGGTCCAGTCTGCAGCTCTCTCCAAAGAGGAACCCAGATTAAGACTTTATTCCTCTCATTCTTCCTCTGCCCTACAAAGCATGGCTTTTGTCCTCAGCAGTTACTTAACAGTGTTCAAGAGAGGATGAGCAGGAATGATAAATTGGAATATAAAGAGTGAAATCCTCCTTAGTATGGAAAAAAAAGATTGAGCTTACTGGTACTACAGGTAATAACCCTTGTCTGCTGAGAGCTGCCTACACAGGCATACTTTGGGTCATGAAAAAAAGTTAATTAAAGTTGAGCATGCTCTTTTTTTCAGAAGTAAGGTAGCTTCAGACTGTATAACCCAAACCTGACCCCAGCCTTGCACCCGCTTTTAGTGAGAAGACACATGGTGCCATGAGGAGTGGGCTGCACCACCTCCTGCAGCATCCCGCTTCCCAGGGACTGGCAGGGAGCTGCTCCAGTCCTTCCCGTGGCCCTGCCCATGGCAGAATGGTGGGATGTCAGTGCCTCTGTGTCTGTCACACACATCGCGTAAAGGTCAGGAGTTGGCCTCAGTGTGCAAATCTAGATTTGCCCTGCAGTATTAAGGTTGTGTGAAGTTTGGAATTCATATTGCTCTTGCTTAAAGGTTACCCCCAATTAAACCTTTCCAAACATGTTTGGGATTATAGGTCCCTCATAATATTTCCATTGTTCTTGCAGTCAACATAGCAGCAGCCACAACCATGCACACCACATTATTAAAAGAAAAGGACTAGTTTAAACTGAAGACTGTGATTGCACGCCACTAAGTAAAACGTGTACTTTAGAAATTCTTTCCAACATATGAAATGATTCAATAGAAGGTAGAATTTGACACCAAAAAAAGTTTTATAAGCCTCAAAGACTCTCCCTACTGAAGAAAAAAATATTTTAAAATATTAAAAAATCTGAAGAAAGGTAAAACGCTTGAGAAAAGATTGAATAAACACCAAACCCACTGCTGAAAGAGAGAAAATTCTTCAATTTACAGTTTAAATTAATGCAATAAAAAATTAACTGTAAGCTAGGGGAAAACCTACTTTCTTTATTCCTGAAGTGAAATCAGTAATGAAATCAAATAGTAAACAGATCTGCCTTCCGACACGTACTCTCAAAAATACACAACAGACACAGAATTTGTGTGAATTAGGGCTTTGGGAAAAGCAATGAGCTGTTGCCAAAACTCATTAACTCTACCAACTTCTTAATTTTTTCCCCATCTGTCTGGAATATAGAAACACACCGTCCTTCTCACTGAAAAATTATTTACACACGCACACATAATGTCAAACAAAAAGAAACCCAAAGGGACAATGCAATAACCTGGCACATATCTTGGAATTCTAATGCATCTTTCTTGTCTTTGTGTACGTATGCAGTACCTTTGTAGGAACAGAAATATAAACTTTGTTCTTTAAAACATCTCTTAGTCAATTCCTGGAATGCTGGCACATTATCAAGCAATAGATTTACTGTCACGTTGTTTTTTTGACGTTGGGTCTTTGATATTACCACCGGCAAGGTAGGGTTCAGTTTGCTAGAGTGATCTTGGATGGCAAGTTTTCTTTTTGTTTGGAGGGAATTTTCGACACCAGCTGAGTGTTTTATCTCGCAAGGGTATATTTGACAAACTGTGTGACTGAGGTGTATATATATATTCATTTCTGTGGGATTGCTATGTGATTTCTTTTAATTGGGTGGTATTATCTTGTTGTCAGATCACAGTAACAGCAAAGGTGACTCAAGTTCCCTGTGAATTTTGCTGTGATGGAGTCCCCTAGGTAATTCAGGAAAAGTCCAGCCCAACCACATCACACAGCTATTGTGTGATTGTCATTGAGTCAACAAAAGGGTCTGACCCTGAGTGAAGTTACACGAGGCCAAGATAAACTTATCGGTCTCAATAACCTTCACACTTTTTTCTTCCTTCCTTCTATTTCAACACACGCTAGTTTCACTCTGTGGTAGCACAGATGCTTTGTGAGCCACTGTGACCTTCCTTTCCCTTTCTAAATCTCATTACTATATTTCTTCCTCCATCCAAATTTTTTTTACTCTGTAGAACTTGTTACCACAAGGTCTTAGAGAGATCTTGCCATGTTGTGGCTCTAGAAAGGACGGCACAGCTACCTGCAGGACTACAAAGTGGTGCAGACTGGCACTTGTAGGGCTTGCCACCTCTCAGAAACAAAAGCTTGGAAGAGACCTATAGCCTCATGCTTAATGGCATAGGTCAGCCTCTAGGTTAGGGCAGATTACTTGATGTTTGTCACTACAGATCTCAGGCACTGTCCTCTGAAGTATAAAAGACGGCTTACCTGCTCTAACTGCTGGTCTGCCCATTTCTGTGATCCTCTCTTGTCTTGTGAGCCACCAGGTCACTTCAAAGCCTTAACCTTTGCCATAGAGAGCAATTATTTCCAGGCTTCAGCCACTACTTTATTTTTCAGTGAAGACGAAAGGGAATGTTTGCAGTCCCTAACTAAAAGTTCATAAGAACCATGGTAATTTTACCAGCTCAACCTGAGGTTAGGGCTTTAAATAAACTTAGCTGTATTTAGTCATGCTATAATATGACTACACTGCACCACAGTCAGAAGTTTAGGTCTTCCTAAATCACATCAGTACCAATTGCCTGACTCCTTCACTGATGCTACAAACACTTCAACAGGTATATTTGGCATCAGCTATAAAACTCGAATTATTTGGGTTTGAATTATCCAAGGACTTCAGGGGGGTCCATTAGCACAGGCTACAGACTTTTCACTGTGTTCAGTATGTAGAGAAAACACATGCCCTGAAATTGAACAATAAGTTATGTAGTTTTCAGTAACAAATATTATGTTAAAGAAGACCCTTTAAAAAACAAACCAAAAAAAAGATGTAGAAATGAAGTTACAGAGGTCTCTACCCATCCTTTTCCCTTTTGGCTGACAGTTCAAGCTCCATACCAGGAAGCAGACATATGCCCAGTGCTAACTTTGCTCTGCAACGCTAATTAAGCACTGGCTCTGGAGGAGGTGCTGTCCTTGGGGAATGGCTGTTAGACTAAGGTCATGTCTGCGCATCTCTGGTATTTGTCTATGTGTCACTTTTATTTAAAGAATATGGAAATAAATGCCAACATCCTGGTTAACATTTCCTCTCTCTCTGCTAAGCAGTTTCTTCTTCTTAAGATTGTATTTGTGAGCTTTCTGATTGCTACCTTTACCACGGTAATATGCTACTCTACAGTATTTAATGCCATGTTTTGTTGAAAGTTCTGTACATCCAGGACACAACATCCATGATGTTTGAGAACTAAGTGATTAACTAAGCAACACTCCCTAGCATGTAGGTAACCCCACTGATGCTTATGAAGTTACCTGAATATGGGTTTGTCTCCTCTAGCACAGTGCTTTCTCCCACACCACATCACCGATAGTGGCAATACATTTCCAGAAAGTATTCCTGCTTTTCTGACAGTAGAAACACTGCTACCATCTACTTTGTTTTTTATTAAATTCCCTTCTCCATAGATAACAGTGGGACATGCACTTAAAATACAAATGTCCATAAACAGGTTTTTCAACTATTTAGGCTCTGCATTTAAGAATGCTTTACTGAAGACTCACTAGGCAATGCAGGGCAGGATCTGTTGGGATTTTTTTTGTGATATCCAGCAGCTCTTCAATTCCTCTCCAAATGTATGCAGTATTTATAAGTCTTGTGTTTTACTGGAGTAAGTTACATCCTACTGACAGTCTATTGTCCCTGCTACTTATTAATGGACTCTGGTAATTTCTTCATTCTCTCTCTTTCTGTACCCGAGGCAAGTTTAGCTGAGGACTGTGCTAGATGCCTCATAAAAATTCCTTTACAGCACCTCCCAAGGTGAAGGAGTCTTGGTGAGGCATTTTGTCATACTGACTGCCTGAAGACCAGAGGCTGTGTCTCTGGAGACAAAAAATGCCCCCAGTAAGAAAGCAAATGGATCAAAAATCTTGCCCTGACCTTTTCCTGCCATGCAAGCAAACACCAGCCAGACTGACCAGGTGGGAGCAGTACAAGCAGCAGGAGGAGTAAGCAGCAGCTGTACTGGTGCTCTGCAACAGCCTAGCAAAGGAGAGGAATTCATCCAGATTAGTTTCCTCATTAATTTCCTTTGCAATTCAGGTCAATGGGAAGCACTCTATAGCTATCAGAAAGAGATCTTGATTTAGTATATTTGAGAATAGGGAATGGAAGTGGAAAGTCAAAGAGCAAGAATGCTCAGGTAGAATGAGTGCACACAATTCATCTAAGTTATCTGTACTGTGAGTTTGCTTATGCAAAGCATAGTCATCCATGAAGGGCTCAATCCATGAAGAACACCATCCATCAGGGCTCCAGACTCCAGTATAACACAGTCAGTCTCGGGGAATCTGTTTTTTTCCTTGCTTAGAGCAATGTGAACAGAAGTCAAACCTTGCCCAAAGAATGATATACCTTTCAAGCTTTCCTTCCCAGTTGCCTGTTCTTCCCGAGTAACCAGAAAGTACTGAAAGAATAAGGTAAATAAATTCAGAATTTAGAGCTGGAGGTGGCTGATTAATGTTACTTTCTCGGCCTCTGCGGAAATTCTGGAGAGAAAGGCATCCTAGAAGTGCAAAGGCTGCATTGAAGCTTTGTTGTTCTCTGGGCCATTTTTCCTTTAATCTAAGAATGTAGATCTCATCAAAATTAGTGGAGTTATATTCATCTAACAACACTAAGAAGAAAGCCCTTCCAATCCCTCACATTATTGACAATATTAAAAATGTAAATTCTCAATTCTTAATTATTTTCTGCTTCCATTCATTTCCAACCTCATAACCTGTGACAGATACTTTTGTTGCAAGACGTGCCCAGGCCGCTGAGGGAACACTTCCAGCATATGCTTGCATTATTCTTTTGCTCTCCTCCAATTTGTTATCAAATCTATAATACAGAAAGAGATCTGAAATTTGACCCTGTTTCTTTAACATTTTACCCCCCAGTGGAAGATCTGACTAAGGGGATGGACACCTGAGAAGACGATAAACCAAGCTACACCAATTTCAGAACAATATCCCAAACATGTGTGACTCAACCCTGCAAAGGCAGCATAAACCCATCCAGCAGTGATTTTTTGCCCCAAAACATGAGCAATTTTATCAGGATTTCAGATCTCTACCTTTTAACCTGCTCGTTTTTGCACAGCTACTGTCACATGACTCGTTTATGCCTCAGGCTCAGCTCCTCTGGTTTGAGGAGCTCCACCACCCCGCCGTGAGGGTACTGGACTCAATGCAAAAAAAGTTACTTCTGTGGCGAGAGTTAAGAACCCAAGATCTCCCCAGCTGAAGGTTAAGTTGCCTCTTCCTTTCTCACTCCAGTTTAGTGCTATTGAGACAGAGCTGTAAGTTCTGCTGTGGAAGAGACATTTATAACACATGGCACAAAATCAGTTGTTACCCTGTCCAATTACATATTTTTGGAGATTGATCTACTTCCCACTGAATTCAGTGGGTGGTTTTCCACTGAATTCAATAGCTTTTGGATTGAGCCAAAATGAAGGAATGAAGCACTAGGGCACTACAGCACATGTAAAGAGCAGGACAGTACATTAAGTGCATGTGTTTTTTCATCACAATTGGTGTTTCAGGCTATTAAACCACTGCCTCTCCCCAAATCATAACAAAAGATATCTGGGCCTAGAAAAGATAAATTATTTCAGTGTTTTTCGAAAAGACAAATTATTTCAGTGTTTTTTCTTCTATTGATTTTTTTTAGATGTATCCAAATAGTACATGCCAAAATGTGACTCAATTCCTATGTTTATGTAAATTCATAGAAGGTCTGTTCTGAAAAAAAATATATCCTTAGTACTTTTCAGAAGTAATCACCTAGCTTTTCCAAAGTATGTAGGTACTTACAATAAGTATTGCTACATTCTCGTAGGAAATTACATGCCAGCACACATGCATATATTCAAATCCAAGCAAACATCATAAGAATTTGCCTTGATGGTAGTTCCTATGTCTTAATATCTGTTAACATTAGTCATCTGAACATTTAAGTTTTGTTAAATGTGCAAACTATGTGGCACCCCACCCTTGTTGCAACATCAATTTGCAGTGTCCAGCATTTTTTGTGATTTAAGGACATATTGTTTATCAGGCCAGTGGTCTGTAGTAAACAGTATTTGCATAGTGGGAAAAAATAAAGAAGGGAAAAAGAAAAAGAATTATAGGATTTTGCAGACACTGAGGTAGGTTAGTCAATGCATAGGGTTTTTTTCATTTAATTAAATTTACTGAAACAAAGTCAAGCCTTGAAAAGTTAGAAACTAAACATGCTAAGGTCACCTTTTCAGTGTAA
>VYZW01052672.1:3182-14748 GCA_013401315.1 Balaeniceps rex
ACATAATTTTAGATCGCAGAGGCTATCTATGCTGCAAGACAAGTGAGCTCCAACTTTTTGCACTGAAAACTTTGTCCCTTAGTGCATACATTGGCCACATCTTAGTTTCATAGCTCATAGCAATGCTTAGATACACCAGGGATTGCAGATACAGTTATGCTTCACTGCTCTTGGTATCTGCAGCAGTGCACATTACTGCTGTATGCCCCTCGTCAGGTCTTTCATCCAGGATTTCCCGGAATCCTGTAACCTGAGCACTCACACTGTAGCCCATCCCTCAGCTGAGCCACTTCGAGGGACTTCCTTCTCCCCTGGCTACCCATTTTCACAAAGCTTGAAAGCTTAATTATCTTTCAGGCTTCTACCTTTTTGCAAAATTTGGCTGAAATATTTGGGAGGCTGCAGCTGTTGGCAAGTGGGAAAGCTGGAGAAGAGCAGAAGGTACTGGCAACACTCACACACACAAAAAGTGCACTTTAAAAAAAAATCTAAAACAAACAAAAAATTCCAACTAAGTTCCACACATAATACATTACATAAAAGCTGCAATGTGTATGCCAAAGAAGTAAACATGCTTTATCATATATTATCAGATAACATGCAGAAACAAACAAATGCATTATTCATGGCAAACTGCAATGATTAATGTGTCTCTAAATTCATATTGCTTTTTCTTATAGGTGTAAAGAGATTAGTTTGTTTAAATGCATGAAGTGTAGCTTCACAAAGTTTACTAAATAATTTTAAATACCTCTTTGACATTGGAAGAGTCAAAATTTCCCCTCAGAATGGCTCCAACGCTGAACCCATAAAAGTTTGCTGACCTAAGCCAACAGAGAACACTATTTACACGCTCCTGAAAGACATAGTGGGTGATTAAATTCCTACACTTATTTTCAGGCACAGGCATAGAAAATGTTATTTAAACTACCAGCCACTATGGTTTTGTTTCACCTATAACACATAATGATATTATATATTCTTATTATAGGGTACTGCAGACAAAAGAAACAATGTAAACATGGACCCGGCATAGACACTATCTGAGGCTTTTACATATTATCAGGGCATTATGACAATAAGCACCTTAGTGTAAAAACATAGATCTTCAAGTGTCCTTTTAACCTCATTAAATGTCTTTCTCCGAGATCACAATCATGTAGTGCCCAAGATGCAGCCCTGATGAAGCGCTTACTGGTACACACTTTCAAGTCAGCTGTTCTATGCTGTCTCTGCACATCTGTATGGGTCAAAACTTTTGAAGAAGTCTAGCAGTTCCTGCATCTTAACTTTTGAGCCCTGTAGACTTTTTCCAGAGATAATTCAAACTCCCTCATCAGCCAACATATTCCTGTGCCTGCAGGTAGTTGTTCAGAAACGTCACTGTTCCAGTCCTTCACGCAAATATTCCCAACCCCTGAACGGAACATTTTTTGTTAAGCAACCTTCTTTGAAATACACAATTTTGTTACATCAGTCTGGGATTAGCTGATGTTTCTCCATATTGTGAACACCTAGTGTCTTCAATATGTGTTCTACCTCTGCTAATCAAGGCAAATGCACACAGATATACCTTAAAACTTCCAAATATGTATCCACAACCTTAATTCAAAAAACAAATTCTATTTTCTTTATCCATAGCAATCTTTTTTCTATTGGACATTTATATTAAATCACATAAAATGCAAGGGCACCAGTTTGCAATGCTGTTAAGCTAATTTCCAACTCAGGGTTTCAGAGCTTCTAAATACTGTTCCAGGCACTGACCTTACAGTTTTGTCTTTTTCATTTCTGAACTCAAGGAAAATGTACAGTCTAATGCCACATAAACTGGATTCTAGCCTTCACAAAGATTCACAAAATTATAGTGGGATGTTTATTGGCCTTGCAGTTCTGGGGATTAACTTGTGTTTTAGCTCTGTTTTCATGTACACTGAAAGTCCAGAGAGCACCGTCATTATCACAATTCGGATTTGAGTAAAGAGAGATAAATCTCCCAATAAAGTACAAAAACAAGTGAGGGCAGCATGACTCCTTGTGAGCAGCTGCAACATCTGCATTTCGCTTTCAACAGGTGACTTTTTTGTCTCTTCAACATACTTTCTACAAGCTAGAAGTCTTCAGATCATTATCATGCGACAAAAACAATTATTATTCTAGCTGAAACATCTATATGCAACGTCAAAAGATGCACCAAGATTTTTACAACTGGTCATTGTTAACCAATGGTTTACGGGTTATTAGAGGTTTCTCTGTCTACCACAGCAGGTGATTTTTATTTAGATAACCCCAATTTAAAATGTTCAATATAAGTGATATTTACCTCTTTTTCCTTGGTATTGGATACCAAAAACGAAACCTCTGCCTCAGAATAGTTTCTGCCTTTTTTTTTTTTAAATTNAAAGAAAAAAAATCTTCCTTCCCACCTCCAGCCCCCTCAGCTGCAATGCAACTAATAGATGCCAAAGAAAAGTCTTTTCCTCTTTCCAAAGATGAATAAAAAGAGACACAACCGATAATTACCTGTTCTCTGAGCCTTCATCAATTAAACCTAAACCCTTGCTGAAAGAAAATGTTTCCTTATGAAGAATATACAAAGTCCAAGCTAGTTCCAAGTTATACCCTTAAGTAAATAAGAGGTATTTAAATTAGACTGTTATCTAAACTGCACTAAATACATTCTCCTGCATGAAGAAGCCCAGTAATCAGGACCAGCTTCACACTATACTCTGATCTCAGAAAGTTTTCTCAATGACCAGTTAACTGAAACTGCTGTGTGTTTAACGATCTATTACTGTTTTAGTGAACTTTGCTAAAATAAGACTGCTTGAGTGCTGTCTTCTGGAACTTTCCCAAGAAGCACATATAAGATTACTACCATGAACTGTTTATCAGGCTGTATCTTAAATCCATACAGAAACTAAAGACACAACAAGAGCTTTTGGGAAAAATTTATTGTCAAAACATACCTTCATCAGAATTTGCAAGTTAGCTGAAATCCAAATACTTCCTGGCACCATGCTCAGTTGTATAGAAATCTGCCAAAAGCCTAGAAAATTGGGTGGGTTTCCACTGACAGATGGCTTAGCATCATCTCAGGTGATAAAAGTCTGCAAAGGCTTATGGGTAGCCAAGTATCCCATCTTCATTCTCTCCAGACAAGGACTCTTTACACTTCCACTTTCCTTTTCAAACTGAAGCAGCATCAGTGTTTGAAATCTCAGTCTCCATGAAGCGGACTTAAGCAGTGCCCTTCACGTGACATACCAGTGCTCAAAGCAGGATTGTATTTACACCGCCAGTCTCCCCCCATATTCCAGCAGCAGCCTCACCTTTGAAAGGGACTGTCTTCCAGAGAACTACTTCAGGCCAGGCCCTTTGGCCACTCACTTCTGGCAATAGATATAAAACATAGACTTACTAGTCCCGCATATTTTCTCCCACCTTGGCTATGTATCTCTCCCATCCCTCCACCCTGTGCTCATCAGCTGGTGGTGACAGTTGGAAGTCCACCTTCCAGCCTCTTCTATAGCCTCAAATTAGGTTTTTTCATCTTCAGAATAATGTGTTTAACAGTCAACCGCTGCAAAGCATGATTTCTCAGCTGGAACGACGGTCCTCACCATCTGAGATCCCTATGGTGCACCTGTTGGCTTTGTGGTGGAATTTTGTCAGAGCTCCTCACTTTGAGCTAAATGAATCTTTTTCAAAGGTTTTGTAAATCACTGGAAGTTTACTCATAGGACTAGGAACAGTGGTGCCTTTCCAATCATCTGACCACCTGCAAAACAGTCCTTTCATTTGTGCCACTGAGGAACACTGAGCTGCACCCCATGACCTTAAGATGCGTTAAGGTCATGCATAGAGTCCTGACAGTTATCTGAGAGTTTGGATAGTGGAACAGGATTTCTTTCATTTCTTTTCACTGTTGTTTTAGAATTAGATTTCTTGTGTGACTGCAAAGGAATCCTTGTTATGGACTTACATAAAATAATCATTTGTGCACCCAGAGCTGGTTTTATTCCAAAGTTTAAAGTCAAACAAAATTGGATTAATATACCTGCAACCTTTCTACCAGGCACTGAATGGCAGGAACAAGATTCAAATTTGAAAGAGTCCCTAATGAGACGTTGACTAAAAACCCCATCCATGATCCTGGAAAAAATGAGCTAAACTTTCTGTTGCTCAAGAAGCTAATCTAAAATGTATCAGCTGGCTTAACAAACGATATTATATTAAAAAGAGAAAAGAAAAACACCAACAAGGTAGATAAGCTGGGCTTTCATCAGCTGTGCATAGAAAAACACATTATCTCATACCAAAAATAGAGCAATTTTACTGTTCTGTCTTGGGGAGGCAATTGCTAAGGCCAGTTGGCTGCTTTCCTTTCCTGCAAAAAAGGTTTCCACACTCTTGAGTAGCAAACCTAAGCTGTCTTACCCTGCGTGGTTCACCATGCTTCTTCCAGCTGAACTAGCAACTTCCACTAGGCATTACTTGCTGCTAAACACTCTGGTTAATCTCTTCAGCTTTGCTCATTTTAGTTTTTAGCAAAACTGCATGTAACACTGAAGACTACCACACTATCCTCACTTACCTGCAATCCATTAACACATCTTTCTGTTTCTTAGCTGACAAAAAGCCCTTAAGTAGCTCTTCCTACCTCAACAGCTTAATTAAATGTACTCATGCAAACCCTCCAAATGGTTTTTCATTTTTCAAAGTGCTCTTTTGCAGATCTGGATGGTGTATAGGTTAGGACAACCACTTCTTTCCATCAGGACAGTTTCAGCACTGCGCACAGCTCCGTCTTACTTATCACTTCTCCCTGGCAGAGAATGCATTTCTCATTTTGGTAACTCCTTTCTCCCCTGGAATACTTAAAGCTGGTTTTGATTTAACTTAAAGCTTCAGTCACCGATCTTTCATACCAAATATGTACACAAATAAATATAAAAGTATTCAGCAAGTTGTCTGAATATCACTTTGAAGAGCTTTTTAGCCTGGTGCAATCTCCCCACCTGAGGATATAATTATTCAGTGGCTGGTAGGTCAGCAAGTCCTCTAATCAGCACATATCATTTCAGAAGATGTACCAGCTGGTGCAATTTTCACAACACATGAAATATAAAAGCGCATAAATGAGATTATGGCAAAAAAAGAGAGCAGTCATTAAGCTTTTGCAACAATACCGTGCCACAAAAAAAAAAAAAACAACAAAAACACACGAACAAGAAAAGCGACTTGAAGGGTCATAGGCCTTGTTTCCAAGTACTCAGCAATGAAAAAAGGACGAAAAAAAGACTGCAAGAATAGGGGTTTGGCATTAGGGAATTGTGCCTGTGGTAGGGTCAGCTCTGAATGTGAGTAATACATGGGAATGACAACTCTGAAGGGGAAGGAATTATTTCTCAGTGAAACGTCTGTGATGAATAAGTTGTGGGGATATTGAAGGTTATACTCTTAACAAAGGGCAGAGCCTGACTGACACAGCTACAGCGAATAATAAACTAAATTCATGCCATGAGAATGAAACCTCTAATCTCAAAAAAAATTATGGCAGAACTTCCAGAGTCACAACAAGACAGGGAAACAGGAAAATAGAGGTTGTGCGTGTCCTGTTGCTGTGTATCTAACCCACAAGGGTATACAAAGGTGTGGGGGATGAGCCTTAAACAGGTCACGGAGCACTAACCCTCTGGCTGCAAGGGGTTAGCACACCATAGACTGCAAAGTATAAGATCTGTCTTTCCTGCACACGTCCCTGCAAGGAGGACACAAGCACAGCACTGCTTTCCTTCCCTTCCACTTGTAGCAGTCAGTCACTTGTCTGGATGAAAAAAGGAAAAAATAACACAGCGCTTCCTCTCTCCCCAGCACAGGCAAAGCTGCACCTAAGCCCTGCCCTGTCCTCTGACCTGCTCATGCCATGCTGCAGCTGCAAACCGCCCTGCGGCAGCTTGCCAGACCGTGGCATCCTTCGCCTGGGAGCTCACTGCACGTGTTGCTGACTTTCCTGCCAGCAGCAGGAGGTTACACCCATGTACAGATCAAGGCACAGTCCAGGCTCACGCACCCATGGGCAGCCCAGCCCCACCACCCACCCCGTGCCCAGCTCCAGAGGGATGCCAGGAGCTTTGGAAGAATATGCTTCCCAGCCAGGCCTTCTTCTCTTCCTCTGGGGCAGGGTGGCAGCTGTCAGACAAAACATGCTGATTGGGAAATTAATGATTCACCTGCCAAAGCCAATAACTCAGTTGTGCTGTCTGGCAGCCACTGCTTCTCTCTGCCAATACTCTCAAGAGGAGCACAAAATAAAATGGTCTGCAGCCTTGTTAGCATCACAGTGGGAAAAGCTTCCTACATGACTAAAGAAAGTCTTCCACCATCTTTAAAAATACAGGTAATCCATTTAATAATTTGGGTGTTGGGTCAGGAGTTATTGTAGGAAATACAGAGTTATTGTATAGGAGAGTGATAATCTTAGATGAAGCTTTGGACTTCAAGATATTTTTAGCTTTTTTTGAACATTTCCTTTGCTGTTTCTTCAGATCTCGCTACTGCAGAAAGCCAATTTTTTTTAAAAAGTTAATGTTAGATCAATAGCTAGGCTCTGCTAGCAGCATCTCTTACTACATATTGTGCTGAACAGACTCTGAGCAACAGGTACTAAAGCTTTCGCATGACAGCAACTTAAGTAACAAGACTGTTCAAAATTAGATTGTTCCTATATTTTATCATTGAGCTTTGGTTTGGTCTGGGGAACAGTAGAATAATTTTTTTAAAAGCATTTCAGAGATTTAGAGGGTATTTATTCTCAGCTTAAGATAAAATGTTCAGCTCAAACACACTGAAGGAATGCATGGACGCAGCAAAATGTGAGATGTACCGATAAGCCAACAGTATTGAACAAAATGTAAGAAAGGAGAGAAGGAACATCCCATGGAAGAGATGCAGTGACAGCAGACAGGGTGTCTCGATACAGCACATCACAGCAATGGTACCACCAGGAGACAAAGAACTAGCACAAAGTAGGTCCATGGGACTTCAGGCTTCAGCCTGCCATCACTAGACAGAGGGAGAGAAAGTCCTTCTGCGCTAAACACAATATATTTCAATCACAAGGAATAGTATTCCTTGCAAGCATAGGGTATGAGCTTCTTCCACTTAAAAAATAATATTAAAAATCTAGTGTCAAAACCAAGTTGCTAAATGAAGATGCAAAAACCTCCTTTGGGATATTAGTTGCTGCTCATATAAGATACAAGCTTAAAAGATGGCATCCTACCCAGTGTCAGGTTACAAAATAACCTGAAATAGCAAGGCTGGATGTGAAAGTCCCATAGTTATCAGAAAAAAAATCAACAGGGTGAGGTACATAAAGACTATGGGCAAAATTTCATGTTCTAGATGACTACAATAACTCATTTTTCTGGAAAGGCTTGTTTTTCAGAGATGTGAGTACCCATATGTCCATCAACTTAAAGGAGACTCAATCCCCAAAGTCAAAACACCAGTGCCAGACATCACACTCCAGTTCTTAATGATTCAGACCTGAAGTATTAGACACTAAAGAGAAAAGAAAAAAAAAAAAAAAAAACAGTAAATGAAAATAATCAGTGGTATGAAATCTTTGTGATGAAGTACATTACATGTAGAATGCAAAACTCACACTTTCTTTTACTCTTATTCATAGATTTAAATCGATGTCCTACATACAGATTTGCTAGTTATTTTACCATGAGCAATCCCATTCTACCCAGTTTCCTGCCAAAATATAATAGATTTCCATACAAGCTAATTGCTTACTTGTTCTCCGTTACCTTCATTTCTTCTGTACAGATTGGATTTCTTCAATGAAAATACCTAAAGTAGCCAAGCAATTTAAAAATGCTTCAGAGGTAACCTTTGTGTTTTATGTAAAGGTAAACTAGTGCTAACTTAAGGCAAGTACATTTTTTTTTTATTGATTCTAAAAGCTGTCAATTCTATAGATAGATTGAAAAAGGCTCATGAGGATTTTATTACTGAATGTAACTCGTATTCAGTAGAAGGAGATATATTGAGGCTTTCTATAAACAGTAGCATTTCAACTAGCTGAGTAACTTCTGATACTGAAAAAGACAATCCTATGGAGCCTAACCCAAAAGAATCTGAGTACAATAGACAGAACCAGCCCTCTCAAGGAGCTGAGATGACAAACTTTTGACTCTCAGTTCACAGCCAGCCCTGGCTTGCAAGAAGCTTTTGTACGAGATCTGCACAGTTCCCAAAACTATCAGAACTGTTCCTGCATGGACTGAGCAGGAATGCGGGGTGAGAGGCAGTTCAGTGATTAACAACCCACATTTAGGTGTCCAGAAGAGGCTATTTGCAATGTGCGCCTGGTATTTAAGCTCCCATCGCTGCTGATGGAGATCAAGTCGATACAGTCAGTGGAGGTTCCTGCCCACATAGCTCATGAGATTATGAGCTCATGAGAGTTCCACTAACTGTACTGATTTCATCTTCAGTGACTACAGCAGGAGCAGAGACAACTGTCTCACATGTTGATGCCTCCATGAAACACCTCACTGTAAGCTGTCCATTTGTGAGCTGAACCCCACCTTAAGTGTCCTTCCTTCAGCTATGATATTTTGCTCCCAAGTTGTGACATTTTGCAGATGGACAAAGACGAAGCACTGATAAATAGAGTACTTCAACATTTACTTCCCATATCTAATCTCTATGTGTTCCCTAACTAATTAACTTTTCTTCTCCAGAACTATCAGGCTAGTACTCTCCATGAACAACACACTGACTTTCTAAATAAGTCATGATCCTTCTTTACATTGCCTGAGAGTGTGAAGTGCTGTTGCATATGACAGAATCGGCACTATGTATGCCTCATAGCAAGGTGTCTTTGAAATCATGTAGGCCTTAAAGTGGGATTTCTCCACTTTTAAATGAGAAAACCTAGCAGGAGAGCTTAAAAAGCATTTACTACCCAGCCTCATCACCATCTGGTCAGATCTGATTATTATACAATCGAGCAATCTCCTGCTAGCTGCACCACAGGGGAATTTCTTAAAAGGCCTGCCGTTTACCATTTATAACTGTAGCAGGGAATAAGTGGAATATATGACTAGCGTTTTGTGCCAAAACCAGAGGTGCTTGCTTTGGTTTAGAGACACTGATTATTCCACATCTAAACCAACAGATTTGTGCAATTAAATAATTTACATAAAGAAAAACAGCAGATTTGCAAAGTGTCATTAAGGCACCTGAATCAGATAGAACATTTACACCTGCACTATAAATGGATCGCAAGAGCTCCCAATGCCAACATGTGTGAAAAATGGTTTCCTTTAAGAGAACAGATGTTTCATTGTTAATAGGAGTTTCACACATAAAAAATTAAAAGTTGTGGAAGACTGCTTGTTCAGCCCCATATATTCACAATGAATATTAGAAGCTCTTAATTAAGCTCCCTCCCATCAACATCAAAACCAGGTTCTTGTAGGAAGCAGAAGTTGCAAAACCACAAAAATAGGACAATATTTAATCATTAAGGTAAGAATACTGTCAGGAATTTTTTTAGGAGAAAACAGCCATAGACTGATATTTTCACACATGGATAAATAAGAAAAAGAACGTCTCTGAATATGGTGACTCTGGAAAGAAACAGTCATTGGCTACAGTACAGACCAAAAACAAGAAGCAAAACACAATGTGCTTCTCACAAACACAGAAAATCTTAGAGTACTGTGATGCCAATATCACAGTATAATATTAAACAGATATTATCTGCCCTAGACAATGATTTATACCTTTATATTAAATGAAGTATGGTTCACCTGGGATTGGTTGTCTTGTGGTAATTCTCTTAATAAATTCTGAGCTCTATGTTTTCAAGTTTAAAACTTTTGAAACTACATTTTTTTGTCACTTGGAATTACAGCACCTCACACATACCAGCAGTGGTTGTTCCTTTCCTGCACAGAGAAAATCACCTGGGCTAAAGACATCAGCCAAATAACCTTCTTGTCACTTCTACAAACTTCTTGGATAGAAATGTTACTGTGATTTTCGGTTATGGTTATGCAAAGACCTTGCTTTTACATGCCAAGTTCATCATTTAACTGTTTCTCAAAGAGCCAAAACAATGTCAGTCAGATAAAATCCTAATGATTTATAACAAATCAAACCCATCTATATCACAAGTTCATATACAATAATGTGTTGAATTATTCTCTCCACAGTTCCACAGAACTACAGTAAGCCCCAGGACCAGAGGTAACTGCAAACAGTATAGTAGAAACTGACATATATTAGTTCTTAACGGTTTACAGTTCATTTGTTAAAATGTCAAAAGAATCTAAACACAGAAACCTAAGTCACAAACCTAAAAAAGTTGCCAAGTATTTCAGTATTTTTAAAAATTTTGTTGCTATATCTACTACTTATATATTTCATTGTAACGAAATGACCCAAATCTTCACATGGTCAGGCACATGTCTGGGTCAACAGTCATGTATGAATGGCATTAGTCAATTTTGGGGCTTGGGTTTCTACCATGGGAGCTGAAGTCTGGGAGACTAACAGCTGCAGAACAGCTGGACTCTATAGCCCTTGCTAGGGTCCATCTGCAAAGGTAGGAGAAATGATGTGGTGATGTGGTCATGACACTATTTGCATTTTTCCAGTTTAATATCAATTCACAGGTAGTTTGGTATTTCTCTCTTTTTTTTTTCTCCTCTCATACCAGAGGTCTACATGCCAGTCTTGAAAAGAGCAAGTACTGTAATTCCTACTAATATCACTCTCTGATTCTGGTACACTTTCAGGGCTATGTGCCTCTGAAGAAGTAAGCAATGCTAAGCACTGACTCATTTCTCCCTGTGTTTTGTAATTTCAAGGAAAAAATCTCAAATGTCAAAATACTTGCAATGCTTAACATTGCATCATTAATTCCTCAACCCATCCAAGTCTTACTTGTTTTCTCTTTTTTCTCTGGAGATGGCATCAATGACCTTTCCTGTAAGAACAAAAAGAAGACAGGTGTGTAGCATAAGAGCCTGGGAATACCTGTTTCTGTATCCTATCTCCCACAATGTCCAATATCTGAGGCCCAGAATATGAGACACATAGTGACACCGCCATGGTGCCCCCACAGCTTCCAGTGCTTTGTGACTGAGGGAATCACAACAGGTATCTCTGTATTTAATAGCATCTGATAAATTACATTTTGCATGAGTTGGTCTCTTTGCCTCTTAACCTGCCTGAGCTTTTCTCATCCACATATAGGAAAAAAGGATTAAAGAAACAGTTCTTTGAAAAAGCCCTTCCTTTTGTTCTTCCATAGCTACTTGCTAATTTGATGCCTGTTTGGCAATTGTATTATAAGGAAAGAGTGAATAACTTTTCCTTACTCAGTTTTTCATTCAGTTACAGCACGAAGCCAACAGGTTGTAATGTTGTAATGCTAAGGCGAGATGTGAGGTCCTCTCTGAGTGGAAGGGCAAAATGAGGTGGTAAGCTGCATTTGCAGCCCAAGCAAAAAAAAAAAAGAAGGTAATACCTGAAT
>VYZW01052674.1:0-22253 GCA_013401315.1 Balaeniceps rex
AAAGTGGCAGTAGGCAAATGAAAGGGTCATGAGGTAAATGCTTCTAACAAGGAGCAAGCTGCTGTGATAATTCCCACCATTCTTTGATGGTCCCTCTTACTGTGTGACTTAGCGACATAACGTGCTAGACCTCCTGGTTATTTTATTTTATTTTTTAATGAAGAAAGGTAATGTGGAACGGAGCCTCTCTGAATTATTGTTTCATGCCTTGGTAGCTTTCAAAATTAAATGTGCAAAAAAAAAAAAGAAAAAAAAGGAAATTTGGTTTCCCTAACTACTGCAGTACTGGAACAATCTGTGTCTAAGTGCTGCATTAAAATAAAAGACAGAGGAGCAGTTGAATACACTCCTACAAGGACAAATCTGGTATCCTAACAGAAAGGAAGCATGTCAGAAATTACACAAACTGCACCGGTTAGCTCAGTTTTGAAAGGGTGCTCAGCAACAATCATTTTAAAAGTGAATTTCAAATGGCCAGATCCTCAGCTAGAGTAACTCTGCTAAAATGCAGACACCATGGAGAAGGCTACCTGGATTTCTCATCACTCATTTACATTATTAAAGTAGTTATTGTTCAAATACCTTTATGTAGAAACACTGGAGAAGTTGTAAAAAATTATGTCCATTATGTAAAGTGTTTGGTAAAACCTTATGGTCTATAAGCAAAAAACTGAGTAGCCCATATTTACATTCTCAACCTTTTCTTAGCTTGAGAAGTGCAACAACTTTGGCAATTTTTAATCATGCAATTGTAGATAGCCGGTGTTTTGAGTGTTTAGTAAAACAGCAGGAGTAGCTTATAGATTGCAGATCTAGTACTTCCGTGGCTACCTGTAAGTAAAAGGTCATTTGTAAACTCCATTTAACTATCAATAGCACAGAGACTAGTTTCAAAGGTTTACACTTATTTCATGCCCTGCTAGGATGTCGCCTGTGTAACAAGCATTTCCTGATCAGTTTTAGCAGAACACTGAAAAGCGTACCGCGCACAGCTCTCATGATTGCATGAAGGAATTTATGCATGCAGCTCTCCAACAGCTTTGATATATAACCACGCAGAATCAGGTAGGAGCTGTGAATCAGTCTGGTTAAATTTATTTAAAAAACACTTGGCAAAGCAAGTTTGCAATTGTTTAATTTTCATTATAACTGCTGCCTCACAAGATAATGAGCCCTCATAACAGTGTTTTATATAAAAGCACATTATGCCTTTACACAGCACACACAAATGGCCAGTGATTATTAACAATGTTAAAATGTCAGTAGAACCAAGCCAGCATAACGGCATACATTTAGATGCCATAAAAGCTGCAAATGACTGTTACATTGTTTTAAAGGAAGCATCTTAAAAAGGCACTTACAAATAGAGGAAAAGAAATATTTGTTACGAGGAATAGAAATTTATGATGAAATGTCAATCAAATTTGACTTCATGAAAAGCATTAGGCACAAGAATCAGCTAAGCTCATCACTGCTGCTATTAGTACTCTCAATTTTAGGATTAGAGACAAAATGCTCCATAAATAATTTTTGCTTTTACCTTTGACTTGATTTTTTTTCCTTGCCATTCCAGGATTTCAGTGTTTTGGAATGCTTTAAGAAAACATTCTCAAAGTAAAACTTCGGAGAGTCCAAATGTGCACATTTGCCACTGATTTATGGTCTGACAAAAGGTCCAACATTTAAATTAAAGTCTAGCAAAGAGTAAAAGGTCTAGACAGGGTAATCACTATCTAAATTATTACAAATATTTTAGAGGCTTTTAGCCTCAAAATGTCACTCAGGGCATCATCTTAGATACAAGTGGGTCAATCCCATTCACTGAGGGGAAAATTAATATGGTAAGAAGTTTGAATCACAAAGGATTCATTTTGTTAGGCTGTTGTTGGTTATTTACACCGATCCTCCAAAGTTATTCTTCTGAATTTGAAATTATTTAACTTATTTATTAGGCTATGTTTAGGTTAATTTTATTTTTAAATTAGAAAGAAAGAAGGATTGTGGGGTGGGGTTTTTTGGGTTGGTTTTGTTGTTGTTGGGGTTTTGTTGTTGTTTTTTTTTAAGTTACCACTATCTGGCAAAGAAAACAGCATAATCTAAAATTTGTCAGAAGAATTACTGTTTTGCTCCATGTAACTCACAAGCTCTATGAACCCATATGAGCTAAATAAATAATTTTTAATTTTAGCTTATTCAGTTGCAAGGCCACATGCTGCGTTTCATTTCATTTCATACATTAACAAAAGGTGTTCAAGAGCAAATGAGTCATGAATGTTAATTCCCCCCCCCCAAAGATATGGTTTTACAAACGTAAACCTTCAAACCCTTTATTAATAAACAGAAATGTTAAATCAAGCATTTTAGACTGTCCTAATCCACGTAATCAACTACCAATAATATTTTTTTTTATTCTCAATTATTATAATTTTATCTTACACAGACAGTAGCCTATTCAAATGTGATATTCAATAAACATTTGTATCTCCCTCTCATTAGCCACAGTCCTAATTTTTTCCCTCGGTTAGTATAAACCAAATACTCTAGAAACTGAGTTAGATAGCTCAAAGAATAAATTGGTACATCTGTATCATTAACATAATATAGATTTTGAACCAGGTAGACAGGAGATATTTAAAACATGACTTTAAAATATTAATATTTCATTGCTCTCATTGGGCACTCAATTGTGAGCTGAGTTAAGGCAGTAAATTAGTCTTCCTTAAACATGCATTAAATGGATATTGTTTCTCTAAAGTTGGAAATCTATCATTTGTCTCCAGTCAGCTTTAACACTCAGCAGGTTTGTAATAAATACACATGCAAGCAACAAAAGCCTGAACATTAGCAGAGACGTTAAGAGGGCAATTAATTAAGCCACATTAGTACAATGTGATCAAAAACAAGGCATCAGTATCCTTAGGGCAACAACACATTTCAGGTCAAACTTTACACACATGCGCACATACACGTGTATGCATATACATATATACACACATACACACAAACAGGCACGCATAAAGCAGCATATATGAGACAAACCCTTCCTTTATGTTAAGTACAAAAAAAAAGCATCAAAGTAACTATTTGCACTGGCTGCTTCATTTATTTGCACTGTAAATTATTTGCGATCAGATTTTAAAGCTCGTTTGATTTTTGATATGTACAAAAAGAAACCATTGTCTCATATTGTATATACCGATTGCCTGGCACCACCCAATGGCAACCATCAGAAATGCAGATGGCAGTTCTTCCAGATGCATGTAGAAAAATTATCAGCACTTAAACACATTACAGAAAATAAGCAGTGGGTGTTTTCTCAAAAATAATAAACAGGTATTTCTTCAGAAACTAGTTGCCTGCTCTTTATCATGTTTTAAATTGGTTCAACAAGTGTGATTCTTGCAAAAAGTTTAGCGTTGTCCAAAATCCATAGCAAAGCAAATTAGTTGGTTAGTGAATGCTGTATTTGTTTTTTAAAAAACACCATTAAATGATCACATTTCTTATGACACCAAAGCTCATAACCAGATGAGAATTATTGTTAAGCCTTTTGTGACAGGAAAGCTCATCTACAGTGCGTAACTACAGAGTAAAGGGTAAAAGTTAATCAATTCCAGCAACTAGGGAAAGAGAAATAGATGGATTCAAAGCAGAGAAGAAAAAAGTCTTTAGTGGTTTCTTAGCCACGGCAAACGTTATTCAAGCCTTACTTGGTCCATGATACGCACTATGGATAATTCAAAAAAAAAAAAACCAAACATGCACACACATACACTCCTCAATCAAATGTAGGAGAGTAAAAAAATTCCAGTGGGTCCTCCATAAAAAAATTCCAGTGGGTCCTCCATTCCTCAAACAGGATAACAAAAATTACAGTTTGTAGGATCAGGAAAGCTGGTCATTCCCAATGAAAAGGCAAAGTCACAACTTAATCCCCAGACTGTCTTATTCAGTCAGAGCCTTTGTGCAACTCCAAGTTAGATTTCCAGCATACAGAATAATGCCACAATGTACAGGCAATATAAGGAGCCTGAAACGCTTGTTCAAAAATCCTTGGAAACAACTCAGCTTCTTTTTCTCAGAGAAGCTGCTAAAAAGCGACTTGTATTGCAACGTATTTTCATCACTGTTCTACCCTAAGCTGTTCTACGCTCTGATCATAGTTTGCTCTTCATTGCCTTCGTTATGAAGGCTGAGCTTTATCAAGTGTGATAATCATTTCCTGCTACTCACGAAAACAATAAAAGTAAGCAAACAGTATTTAGGCTTGTCCTTTTTTTGTTTAAACATACACATAAGAAACTTGAAACAGGATGAACTGGTGAGGCATATTCTTTAATTGACAGATTGCTTACTACAGGCTTTGCATGGAACTGAATGTACTGAACATCTCAACATTTAAGACCTTCTCGATCTCAAGGGGTACAAACATATAGCACCTGCAGAATTCCACAGAAATGAACGGTGCTTTCACAGGAGAAATTAAGTCTCAAATGCCATCATGGACTAAAAATGCTGTGGCAGCTTTATTTAATTTCAGATAAGCTGGATCTTTCCAATGTAAAATGAAGTGAATGGAATAATACATAAAGTTTACTTGCTCCTGTGTTATCTAGTTCCATTTAAAGCTGTTATGCCTTGCCTGTATACTTTCATTATTTTCATGTACTTCTGTGGAGAACGATCTAAGTATCTACAGCTTGTAACACTGGACATTCCTATTCCTAAGGACAGAAGGATGAAATGAGGACCAATGTATGGGTATGTTGCAGATATTCCTGCGATAATTATAAATTATTTTAATTATGACAAAACCTGCAATCCTTAGGTTTCAGGCTGAACAGCGCCAGCCTAGTGGAGGCACAACAGCCTATGTTTAGAGAGATTGTTCTGGACACTTGAGTGCTAGGAAAGGAAATTTACACAATTTTTTTTTTTTTTTCAGTTCAACACTGACAACTAAATCACAGATTCTGGACCACAGCTCCATATAAGGACAACAATTCTGCAGCAGATTTCACAACCAGAAAACCACAAAACACTTGCGGTCATCAGAGTAGCACTTTCATTTCTATAAAAGCTTCCATAGGAGAGATTCAAAATCCTTCAACAAATTAAGGCACACACAATGCTCCAGAGGTGAGCAGATATTACTACACGTGCTTTATAGATAGGATGGAGGTACACAGGGATTTAATAATTTTCCCTGGATCAGATGACAAGTCTGAAGCATCTTGTGTCTTACTCACTGAAACATCCTTCCTCCCTTTTCTTTATTCTCTAGGCAATAACCATGCTAATGACAGAGGTTCATAGAATTCACTGAGAGAATGGAAAAGGCGCAGAGTATGTTCTTATGATGGTGGATTTTAACTCAGAAGGCATTATTTGTCAGAAACTCCATGGCTTCAAAATGAAAAGAAAATGAACAGCAACAGCAAAGCTTGCAGCACTAAATATAATAGTACAATTTATATGTTATTTTCACAAGGATAAGCTGTTTTCTAAGGACAAGACAAAATAATCAACCCTATAGAAGCAGCTTGAGTAGTCTAAATATGTCCCAGTTAAAATTGTTAATGAAGCTGCAGAGTGAATGCAAATCTACAAGTCCCAGAGCTGGTGTAGCACCATGTAATTTCTAAGTAACAGTGCCTGAGAAGTCCCCTAGCAGCACACTGCAATCCCTGCTAAAGAACGGAGTACCCTTGTAGCACGTTAGTGGTCTACACAGCAGCATTCAATCAGTTTCTTTAATCTGAGGAGTGCCTTTTTACTTTGTGAGGAATCTAACTCTACTGGCGGATTTGAACTGGAGGCCCTTGGATCCAAAACCAGCAACATTACTAACACAAGTGAAGGCAAATCTCCAGGACCTTTTAGCTGGAGACTTAAGAGGCCTGTAAAAACAGTGAGAGTCTCTCCCTTGCAGGGATACTAGTTATAAAGGGTAAACTATTCAGCTGGGTTTAACGGAAACGAATGAGGGAGAAAAAAACCCACACAGGAAAAAGGGATGCTAAATTATAGAGGAACGGTAGCGTGTATTTTGTATTCATTCCAGGTCAGAGTTCACACGGAATTAAACCCTGGCAGAGCCTGAGTGCTTTCAGCTACCATTGGGCCAAATCCTCCCATCTTTAATGTTTCCTTATGAAATAGGAAAACTGCCAGTGACCTCCCAGATTCTTTTTCCCCCACTTAGAAGATCTGAAGTGCTAAAATGAGAAGGAGATGCGACAGAACTATTCAGGCTTACAGCAGAAGTTTCTCAGCATATCTTCTCCCCCTTAAAGAAGCAGGAAAATCAGATGCATAAGAGAACAAGCAAGAGGAGAACAAATATTTCTCATGAAAACTAGACGCAAAAGATCACTTGTTTTCCTGCTCGGTAGCAGGACAGCTTCGCCCACTGCTGGAAGACTTGGAGCGCTTGTACACTCCTTCCCCTGGAAACAGCTGCCCCCTGACTCCTGCTGCTGCCCCATTCCAGGTGAGATCAGCAGCTCTGAACTCCAGCACACCGGGCTGACGGGAAAGCCGAAAGGCTTTCCTGGGGTTTTTGGCTCACGACCTCTAACTTTTTGGGATGATGCCAAAGTACATCTCTTTCCGTGCTTGTTGGCTCAGCAGCCCTAACAGACTGAACTAAAGCACAGGCCTCTAAAGGACAATTATTCATTTATGCACAATGAGCATACAACCTTATAACAACCAGGACAAATACAGCACTTCAGGGTCAGACTCTGCTTTTGGATAAACATGAAGTGAATAACACAGAGTGCATGTCATTTAGATGTTTTTGAGCAAGACAACAAAAAGCACATGCTTACACAGAAAAGGAAACCTTACCCCCACTTGACATAACACAGCAAATGTTGCTCGGTTGTGCTCGATTTCTGCATTGCATTTGTTATATCAAAAGGGAGAAATCTTCACTACCATATACAGCTCTCCAAGAGACACCCTGGTTCAGAGAACTGAGTTCATACACTGACAGGCAGCAGGATGGCCCCTCAAAACCCCTCCAGAAAAGCTGCAGGATAAATAGGGAGCACTTGGATCTGAAATTTATGTAGTAATATAAAATATTAACTCCAGCCAGGGTGTGCAGCCTTTGCCAAAGCTTGATTGGCGTCAGGTGATTTTGGCAACATTGCTTACAAAGATTTCAATGGAAACCTGGGCGACTGGAAATTAAGCTTAAAAAAATTATATGGACTAGCATCTACCTGTAAGCCCTTGTGCAGCAGAAGAGGTCAACCAGGTAGCTGTTATTCTAAAGGCAAGGAGGTGTATTTAAAAGCAGTTTTAAAGCTTTATAAAAAGGAAATACTGATATAGAAGATACCATGAAACCTCACCTGGCTAACAGCTTATTCTAAAAAGCAACACCAAAGAAGTGAGCATGGGAAACCAAGAAAAAAATATGTAGCATAGGGCGTTCTGTCATTTCACCTAATTTCTCTGTTCGTTATTCATTAAGTCTTTTGTCTACATCTACTCATAAAAGGCTTTAATCTCTACACTTCAATTCTAAATCTCTATGAATGACAATTTAAGGCATTTTATTTACCCCGTATTTTTAAAAATGTGGTAATTAAAATAATCTGTTTTACACTTATTAAAAATAAATTATTGCATATTTTAATGTTTTTCCTCCCTGCAACTTTTTCTTAATTAGTTATTTAAACTGCATTGAAAATCCCAAGCCAATACATTTCAATATTCATTTTTCTATTTCAATTTTTCAAACGAGAAGAAAAGTTCCCCTCTTTAAGCTGAAAATTCAATTAAAAAAGCAGATTAAATACTCATTGGTGTTATTTTACATCGTTCACAGAGAGCTTTTTTTTCCTTCAATATTTATTAATGACGACAATCTTGCATGTACCCATTATCTTACATCTATTAGCATCTTTCATCTGAAAGGATCTTGAAGAGCTCTAACAAATGGATGCTTTTGTAACTAAGATGAGGGACTGAGTCACCACTCAAACCCAAACCTCTCTGGAACAGAAATCCTTCAACTGTTTAAAAGTCCATAGCAATGCTATGAAAAGCAGCAAAGAGTGCCTTAGCGAACATTAGCAGAATTTAGCACAACGCAGTCCCATTCCCTCTTGCTCCCATTGGATCCTAAGGTAAAATTCATAAAGTAAATAAATCAACTGTCAAGGCTGATTGGCAAAGTGTAATTACTTCTGTTGAACTCTAAGATATCAGGGCTTGTATCCCTAAATAAAGGATTAGTAAACTGCATATTCCCAAATTAGAAGAGGCTACACATAATTTGCATAATTTAGTAGCACATACTTTCAATTATGTTGCTGTTTTACTCTCTGAAGAGCACTGTCACAAAGCCTACAGGTGGACTACTTCAGTATTATCAAAGAATTACCAAAAATATTACTGAAGACTGACTGACATACCAGACAAGATCCTCAGCGGTTGTAAGCAGGTTTTAGCTGTATCCATGGCCACACAGCAACTCTAGAGCAGAGACATTCAGTCCAGCAAAGTGCTATGAACCAAGCTTACAGGGTCCGATGCAGAGGCAAGATTCAATCTGTACTGGTGCCTGTCAGACCATAAATACAACTGGACGAACTCCATGTGGGCTGAAAAATTCAAATTAATATATGGCAAAACTTCCATTAAGTTCTTCAGGATTTTTCAGTTGGGTAGGTTCTTTAAGGCTCTTCTACACCTCATATATAGATAGGTGCAATAGAAATGTTTTACTAGCATACACATGCAATTGTATGTGGTTTAAATTTAATTGTAATTACAGACTTTGTTAAAAAAGTTCCAGCTGAAGACAGAAGCATACTCTCAGCTCAGCTGGAACTGAAGTAATCCTTATACAGTGTGGAATGGTAAGAAGAACGACTTAGTAAGTTTATGCAGAAAGTGACCAAGTTTAAGGGGTCCCTCCGTACCTTAAAAAAAAAAAAATTTTGCTCTGACTTTTCATGTCTTTCCACCATGGCATAGTGTAAACTAACTTTTTCCAAAGTTAGGCACATGCTGTATGGGGTTTGGCTGGGATGGAGTTAATTTTCTTATGCTTATAGGCATGAATGTTCAGTGTGGCATGCTTTTTCTACAACACTCAAAAAATACATATTTTCCATAATTTCTGGTTTTCTACCTCACATGTCATTAGAACAGCCACTGTTCCTTGTGTCATCTTTGTTCCCATGATATTGGTGTTGACTGAAATATCTCTAGTTTGGCCAGTTTGTTTCCAGGCTTTCAAGTAGATGTCCAGTCAAAGTTTGGGGTTTTTTTTCCCCCTTCATCTATTGCACTATTTTTGCCAGTGCAGAGTGGTGTATTACTCATGCTGAAAGTAAGAAGGTGAAACATGAGAGCACTGCCTTGGCACTGGGTGTTTCCCAATCTCCAGCATCATTTTTACTGTTTGCACTGTTTAATGGTTCCCTAATAAATATTGTCTTGCTCTTTCATGCTAATCATATCACATAGTGGGTAGCATATCCTATGCTCTCTTCAGTTGGCTTAATCTCTTCAGTGTTTGACTGGTACAGTATCTTTCCATGTAGAACCCAGTTTAATTTGGGATAAGATACCACAACTAAAGATGAAACCTTTACATAATTGGTGAAAATGACCAATTTGTAAATTGCAGCAATTTACAAATTCAAAGTTCTTCAGTTCCAACGTCTCCTTCCCAAATTTGATACGTAGTTGCCAAGAAACTTTACAATTTTATACAGAGAATATCTTTAAAGAGATGAAATAGGCTGGTGTCAGACTCAAAAATTTTATCAGTCCTTCAGTGTAAATATTAAGACCGGATTCCTAGGGAAATTCATTCCTCTGTGTAGTTTCCACCCCCATAAGCTTCCTTTACTTCTTTCATATGAAGTGTGACCAGTATCTGAAAGAGGAAGCAGTTTTCCAAAATCCACTTTAGAAAGGAGAAACAGAGATAATCCAGTACATGCATGTACATGTATATATAGCAGTGCAAACTCCATGTCAAACTGACATTCTACATTTCTGTCACTCCTGGGCTGGAGTTGCAGAGTCCCGGGAAGCAATATAAGCCAAACAGCAGTGAATGACCACTTCTGACGGGTGCCACAGAAGACAGCAACAGGAAAATTAGATCTATACAGCTATGAATTCCTTGTTAGGAGTGAAGAGGACTCTAGTCTAACCTCCCAGAAACTAACTGCTCTCACCTACTATATCCTGATTAACTAATCACAGCAATCCTCTTTGCTCATGCTTTGAGCACACAGGATAGATATCATTCCTGATTCCCAGGGCTAAGGGTAAAAGAGCATAGCAAAAGAACCCTGGTTAAGTTTTGTGCAACTTGGAATGCAGTATTTCCAGATCATTTGCCAGAAGTACACATTGCACTAAATTGAGACAAAAGAGAAAATAATAAGAGATTTATGAGTTTATGATATTGCCCAATAACCAATATGTTTTCTCAGACTTCAGCCTTATTTCCTTTCAGAAATGCATCAGATTCTTCTTCATTCCTAGAAGCTTTCTCTGTAGTTACGTGAGATGGTCAAGCCACATGTACATGACAGAGCACATTATATCCACAAAAAATATTTTTAAGCCCAACAGAGTGCCCAAAGCAGTGGCATTTTTTACTTTATATGATCAAAATGTTATTCCTACTTTTAACTCCAACATAACCCCCAATAATTTTGCAAATGTCTATCTTGAAATGTCCACTCTATTAGTTCTGTAAATCGACAACACTGAATGAGAGCAGGGATCTGCAGATCTCAATGCCAAATCAAACCCAAATGTATCGACTGTCATCATAATGTCTTCATTCATGAAAAGGAGGGATACACATGTGCACATAGATATTCTGTACACTGTATGCAAATTCTCATTCTATAGGAATTATACTGTTGCAAAGCAGAGCTAGGAAAGCTCTACACTAAGGCTACATCCCTGTGGAAATACTGCATGAAAAGGCTTTTTATTTTTAAAGATAAATTACATTTTTTGTATAATTGAGTCACACTTTTCATGTAGCACTCAGCCTAGGGATGTCTGCAGGAGAAAAGAACAATATCTTACTAAATCCCTTTTAGGATCATTAAATTTAGATCACAAAACTCTCGCAGGCATGCAATTCCAAACATGTCACAGAAACAAAAGGAACAACAACAAAAAATGACAAGCTTCCCTTACATTATTTTCCTTCTTTACAATGATGTTTAAGGTAGCAAAGTGTTAATGAATTCAGTACAATGTATCATGCATTGTGTTAGAACTTTTATATTGTTGAAAAATTGTCATATTTGGCTAGGCAGCTGCATGGAGAAAAAAAGCTCTGACAATATCTAATTGAGTCTATTTTTACTGTCTTTCAGATAACATTGTTAGAATTATGTACTGTACATATTTCTTATTTTTAGTTTCATGCTCCCTCCCCCCTCTTCACAGCCCTTCACTGCAACAGTATTTTACTACTGCTGATATAAATCCAGGTCATCATCACAAAAGAAGAGTCAGTCCTATTCTGTAATATTGAAATGGGGCTACAAGCTGTTATGTAAATCACTATTAATAACAGAGTATTCAGGATGTGTCCCTCTTAAAAGCTGGTCCTTCTTTAGAATGCTGACTGGGACACAAAAGCTTCAAGCTCTGTTTCCTACTTTATCATATGCTTCCTGGGCATTTTCGAGCTGAACGTTTCATCTCTCTCTTGCTCCTTTGTGTAAAATGGGAATAGCAGAAATATTTTCTTTTTTTCTGCCTTGTGAAACCACGAATGCTTCAATGCAAAGAACGCCTTTTCTGTGTATATATCATGTCCAGCATAACTGCTCCAACTCATATACACACACAAAATTTCAGGTATTGGCACAGGATACTTGTAGGGCTTTCACCACAAGGCCTTTACATCTCTCATCCTTACCCAATCAGCCTATTCTCAGCCTTTTCACTCATGATTTTTCATGAGTCTCCCAAGCCTTCATAGTCTTGTAGGAAAATCAGGTAGGTAGGTTAGTCACACAGACAGAACCATTTTCTCCAAGGCTGGAGAAAGCATGTCTTGTGCCTCATCCTTTGCAGTAGTCTGGTTCCCCACTTGAACTGACTAGGTGAGTTGCATGACACTAACCAGGACTGTCAGGAGCACAAATTTCAGACTGACAGAAAGTCTTTTAAAAAGGAATCAAATTGCCTGGGGATGCACATGCCAAGCAGCACCACCACTGCAAAAGCACAGGTGGAGAAAGTTACTCTTCAGCATAGCCAGCCAAGAGGACTGGACCTTCAATTTGTGCAAATGCACATACCATATCGTGCTTCCATGCAGGAGAACAGCACACCAAACTAGATAAAGCAAGACAGGCAGGTCAAATAGCCTCTAGTCACCACATAGAAACGCATTTATTTAAAATTACTACTAGTCAGGCTGAATCTCTCTTAAAAAATATCCCATAATTTAAAAAAAACAAAAACCCACACCAATACCACCAATACCACCCCCCCACCCCCAAATGTTGTTGTTTAAATATATTTTTGTACCCACAGGCTCAAGGTACAGACTTTTGGGAACAGGATCCTCAATGAAAATTTTAACCAGTCATGACCCAAGAGAGCATTTTGCTATATATATACTGGGGACACTATCAATAGCTGGGCTCCACAATGCTTTGGAGGAAAACGTTTACTGGGAAGCAGCAGAATTATTTCAGGGACAAGGTGCAGGAGAAGACAGTAAGTAAAGAAGAGTTTCAAGATGGGAAAGCAAACCACCTCACAAAAATTACAAAGACTGCTCAGCTTGCTTACTTTGAGTTTCTGTGACTTCTCTGGTTAGCTCCTATTACCACTACCAAGACTTTTCTCCAGAAAGTAGGGGAAAAAGGTCTCCTCTTGCACTTTGATAAATGTATATTCATGTGGGTAAACTGAAACACTGAGCAAGAAGTCAAAACTCCAGAAACTGAAACTAGTGCATTTAACGGAAAAAAAAAAAAATTAGTTTTACTTTTACTTTACTTTTTTTTCCTCCAAACAATAGAAACATTGAGTTTAGAATTAAAAGCAAGATACCATTTTGCAGAAGACTTACAAAGTAAAATACAAATTCCCTATACCTCTTCCTTGTCCCTTACCCTCCAATTCAGTCTTCTATAAAAACCTATTTTATTGTTTTCTGCATGACACCCTACATTCTCATCATAGAAAACTAATACTGAAACATTGTTCTGAGTGACTCAAGCTTGTGTAAGCTTTTAGGTGCCCATGGGGACACTGATTACTAGAGGTACAGGAGTGAAAAAAGGAATGAAAATAGAACTTGGAAAGCATGGCAGTCTCAGGCAAGAATAGCTGGGATCTAATGAGGAGCTGTACCTGTGAAACCTAATAGCCAGAACAAAATTAGCCATTCAGGGTGACTTACTCAAAATAGTTCTTACAGCAGTTTTAACAGCAGAAGTGCTCCAAACCATTATAAAGTGCAGCTGTAGATACAAGTAACAAATGCACAAGTTAGTAGACCTGCTCCTCTGTTACAGATGCCCAGAGGCTATGGTCAGACATCCAGGATATGAAAATGGATACACCATATAATCAAGACCATAATGCCCACGGCATTCACTTCCACTTAGCCTGCAGGCTTCTGAAAGTACAGGGGAAAGTCTAGTTGATTATGGGAACTGGCATTATATATATATTGCCAAAGAGAGCAAAATTCTCTAATATGGTAACACTACTTTTCATTTTTCATGAGTTTCCTGATTTACAGTGCATAACATACGGGTCTAAACAGATGGATTTAGGAATCGATTGGCTTGTGCACAAATTCTCTTCTGTTATTAAAAAAAAAAGAGTGTAATTTTCACGTGTGGATCTACACAAAGACTAAAAATGGAATGTCACCAATTTTGCAGGCTGAACTGTAATCATCTTAACACAGATTCTGCCTGTGTCTCTCTGTCTGTTCTCAGTAGAGACGAGGACCGGGTCTCACGTGAAAAGTTTTTTAAAACAAATTAAAACTACTTGACTACTACCATTTACTGCCTAGTGTTATTACATGACTACATATAAAATAGTAACTGCTAATGACAAAAAAACAGAAATACTTAGTACAGGAGATTTCCACTTTCTGAATGCAAGATGAGCTGTAGCCTCACAATGATTACTGTGACATTTATTATTAATAGCACATTTTTGGAAATAAAAGGATATGTCAAGGTTTTTTGTGCAACACACAGTCTGACCCTTAAACGTCTACTGTCCGTACTCATGATTATGGTTTAACGTGGGAAAATAAGCACCATGTTATGGTCATTTTATGTTCACTTCCAAGCTATACACAGGATAACCATATGCACAAGCCTCCTGTAGAAACACAGAACATGAGAGTGCTACCTGGACTATCAGCTCCTGGCCTCATAGCTGTGCACTTCATATAAGGCCTTTCATAAGCAGTTAAACTTCCATCTTGGAAACAGTAATTTTGGTCCATAGGGCTCATGGAAGGCAGTTCTAGTCTCTCACTGCTCTGATAGTTAGGTTTGCTCCTGATTTTCAACCTGAATCTATTCATGGCCAACTCATACCATTTGTTCCCAAGTGTTCAGTGTTCTTGCACCTTCACTTTCTCTATATAGTCTGCTTCCTCTGTTGTTCAGTTTTTCTCACCATCTTTTTTTTCCTTCCTGTCCCCCATGCTGTCCTTAAGAGTTTCTTGGGTAAATTACTGTTTGCAAGGACCTACTTGACAGCAAATTATTCGTTTCCATTTTGCACAATTATGCAAGTAATTTATTTAAGCATCCTGTTGAATGTGTGTACATATAACACACACAATTGTTACTAGTAACTGAATTATCAAACAGCTCAACATGACACAAGCAAAAACAGAGACTTCATTTTTGTGTCAGTAAGAACACTTATGCTCACTAAGGCAGAAAAATATTTTTTGGCTCTTAGTTCTGTTTATAGCAAAGTCAGTTTTCAGAGCGCTTCTGCAGGACATTTCCTACTACAGTGGAATCACAGAAGCAAGATTGTTTTCTCTGAAATGTCTCTGCTTCTGGCAATTGTCAAAGAAAACATACTGGACTATACACACCATTCATCTGCCCCAGCATGTGTCATGCTAGCAGTTCTTGTAACTGAGTTGCAATACTGGACCAATGCTCAGGTTTGTGAACAAATTCCTGTCAGTCCCACACCATCCTTCATTTTGAGAACTACCCTTAATAAAATTAGCAGTGACTGGTTGATTATACATTCTTCTCTCTCAAGTCAAAGTAAACACTGAAAAATCATTGCAAGGAAACAAGGACATCCATAAAGGGTCAAAGTTTCAAAGAAGCGTATGCTACGGGATGCAGCCATCTATTGTGTTCCCTGTTTACAATCCAGGAAACTAACTGGTAGGAAATCAAAGATGTACTAGAAAGTAAACTCAATTTTAAAACATCAGAAACAAAGTTGAACTTCATAAGCCAATGTACAATCCATCTTGAAAACGTGGAAAAATTAAGCCTTGTGCATGGTTTGAGGCTTTATCAAATTTACACTCTTAATATTTTAAATTATGCAATTGCTGCAAGGCCTCCCTCTATCTCTTTTGGAAAGTCTAATACAAAACTTTCATTAAAGGAGACTGTAATCTTGTCTGTGGAGCCAAATAATTTCCCCGCTCCCCATTTAAGAAAGCTCTTATTTTACAGGTCAGCTTTACTTGCAATACATGCCCATTTTGTAAAGGGCTATAAGTCATGCCAGATAGAATAGTGGATGAGCTGCAGTAGAATAAAGAGATTATCCTGGTGACTTGCGGGAAAGGAGTTCATCTGGCAGCTCCATCCGATTAGTAAAACATATATTTTGCATTTTGAGACTGACTTAACTTCTCTTTCCCTTTGCATTTCACAGCCCATTACAGCCAAGTTGCTTTTCTTTTTTTTTGTTCTTCCCTCTGTTCATCTTCCTCACTTCCCATGTACTACTGTTCTCCTAACTCTCTGTATATTCTGCATTGTCCACCTTCTTCCATGCCACATGCTATCTCACCGGGCATCCACCTCATTTTCTGCACTTCTCTGTCTTCCTCTTTAGAGCGATTCCCACATAACTGAGTCCTCCTTCCAGGAGCTTCTCATTCCTACCATGCCCTGAAGGGCTTCTGATAACCACCTTTTATCACACCCATGGATCACACACAGCAAAAAGCAACCCTCCGGATTGCAGTCTGCTCCCTTCTACATCAGGGCTCTGGATATTCACAGCATTGGGGTGTCCTATGCTTTGTGAAAGTAAACAGTAAGCCCTTTGCTCCTGCAGACCAGGTCCTTCTCTACCAGGAGGGAGAAGCGAGTATGTCACTGCTGCTTTGATTCACCACAGATTTCCCAGACAGGGAGCCAGAAATGCTCTCCAACTGTGTTCTTTAACCAGGGGTCTTACAGCCGACGTAGAGGGTTCCCAAATCGCCCTGCTCTGTAGGAGTTTTGGAGTGCATGTATTAAAAACTAGGACTTTTCCATGTAGGATAGCCCAAGAAAGAGAAGAGAAGAAGGAGAAACTGACACCTAACCATTGATCCCCAAACTCTGCTCCCACTCAAGTCAGAACAGCCTTCAGGCTCAGGTCATCTGATTTGAAGCCCCAAAATGAAGATTATGACTGTTTTGCCATTCAACAATTCCTCTTCTCATACCCTCTCTTCTCACCAAGAGATACACTCTGTACTAGAGCTTACAAAAACCAAACCCCACCTATGTTCCCTCTGTGTGTCTGCATCCAGAAGGGGTGGCTTTCGTCCTTTTGTGCTGCTCAAAACCAAAGCAGAGAATCTTCCCCATTTATTGATTTCAGGACCCTACAGGTTTTGAAATAATGTCTTTGCCTTTCAAGCTGGAAGGGTTGGAAGCCATGGCATAGAAAAGGAAAAAAAAAAAAGGCAGCAAATTGGCAAACAAAGAAAATGTTTTTGAAAGCATTCACTCAGCAGTTCAGAATCGATCTGCAGAGTGTATTCCACTTGCGTTTGCTTTTCACAGCCATTAGAGCAAGAAAGCTCTATTCGCACTCATGCTCTGCCAAAGGGGTGGGAGACTGCAGGCAGGGGCCTTGTTAACTGTGCGTGCCCAGCTCGTGTAGCAGCTGAGCGGAGTTAGGCTGCTGTTGCACAGAAATAAGCAAAGGCCTGGTCAAAGGCTGGGCTAGAGGCCTGCCCTGGTTACAGGGAAAAAGCATCAAAAAGATCAGAGACAGCCCAAATGCCCACACTCCAAACTGCTCCCTCATACATCAGAAAAGGCATTTTACCACAAAACTGGTCAGAAAGTGCAGGCAGCTATGTCCCTACTTCCCTTCTTTCCATCCTCAGAGAATCGGTCACTCACAGGGATCACTGCACACTGCACCGTGAGGAACGATGATCTTCACCTAAGCTTCCCTCTCCCCTGTCCACCATTCAGTTATTCAGCAGCCAGAAACTACAGGCTAACTCCAAAGCAATGAGTCTGTGAAGCACCAAGAGCTGTAATCTCTGATCTGATATTGGGGAATTTCTACAGGTCAGGGCCATACGTTCTCAGATAAGAAAAAAAGAGGGGAAGGCAGCTGAATCCTTCCTTACATCACCTATTGGTGTATACTTGATAATTCAAATACAAAAAGGACAACGCGAAAAAGCGCATCTGCCCCAAGGCAAGTAAGGGGATAACCATCTGTCTGACCTTTAACTGACGCCAACGCAAATTGTTCCATCACGTCTACAGCCACTCACTGAACCACTTGCAGAAAGGAAGTTATTTATCCCAATGATCTCCTGTAAACTTCACATTTTCTGTGTAATCTGAAAAGACTGCCAAAACACTATTTATTTACTTCCTAACATAGAGGCTGGTTCAATGGACCTTCCACAAGTAAAAGAAAAATCAAGCAAGCAACCCTTTCTCTGTCACAGGGCAGGCAAGTTCCTCGCTGCTGGAATGCAAGACCCCAAACTTCTTTGGCATAGCTCCTGTACGTTGACACAAAACAGTACAGGAAGGAATAGCTGTTTGACCTCTCCTTCTACTGACAATAAGCACAACAAACATATGGGATGGATCTCTGCAGCAAGAAGAGCAGACAAATTCTTAATTTATTTAATGTTATCAGAGGCTGGAAGCATTCTATGACTTAGAAGGTCCCCTACAAACTCAGGCTTTTGTGAAGAGATTATTTTATCACCATGGAAAGAAATATATTTAGAGATCTGTTGACCTGAGACTTACGAAAAGTATCTGATTACAACCATCTTCAGGAAGTTAGAATAAAAACAAAAGGAACATATGCTTTCAGAAGAGACTCAAAAGTTCAACTTTTTCAGAATAAATTTCACTACTTTAAGATTTTTAGAAGAAACAAAGCACACAGACTTTAATTTAAAAAAATACATGTTTCTCTAACAAGTAGTCCAAGGCTCCATGGTGGGAATATTTGACAGCACGCTCTTTCTCATCTTTGCTCTGCCAAGATTTTTATACCATTCCTATGGAACATCAGAGACCTTCACCCTAAGAGCAGCCATCCTTTTTCAGTAATCAATACTGACCTGTCATCAGACAATATGGGAAATTCTTTCCTGATCTCAAACAGGTATCATGATGATAGTCTATACTGTGTAGTGTGTCACATTTATGTATTCTGCCTCATAATTTGTCACCCAGAATCACTTCAAGTCTCTTGTATTATTTCTGAATATGCTGCATAGATTTTAGTCATCCTGTTCACCTTATTACTTGATATTTTTCTTTAAGGCTGTTCCCTTTGTTAGCCTAAGAAACTTCAATACATGAGAATGAAGAATAAAAAAAAAAAACATTAGAGAGATCAAATTCTAGTTTTGCATCTACTCACAAAGCTGCTCATTTTTAATGAAAAACAAGTCATCATTAAAATTCCTTGCAACAACCACAGTACCCATATCTTTCATGGAGCTTCAGGAGAAGTGCTGTTTTTCAGCAGAGCCAGACTTAGGCCTAGCCTGTGTTAACAGCTCTAGGAAAACAAAACAGAAACCACTTAAACAAATCTATCTGAGTTTAAGCTTTCTTTCTGACAAGTTGTGACTGTGCAGAATTTCTTTTTAATGCTTTGGTGCTACTGCCATAACTAAATATCACAGATATTCACTCAGAACCACAGCAACACAAGTATAATTTTCACCATGCCAAAAATACAATGAATATCGTACTTCCTACTCATCTCCTGGCCACAGCGTGACCAAAAAAGAAAAAGGAGGAGGGGAAAAAAAAAAAAAAAAGATGTGGGAACTGTCTCCTTGGGAAAAGGCTGGAATTTCAAGTCTTGGCGCTATTTATGCATGCTATGATTTCTTATGCACAGTCTCTATAGCATGAAAAAGCCTACATCAAATATGACCATCTTCTGAAGATTCTGTGTGGGTTTCGAAAAATCACTTTGCACATTCCAATGCTAGTAGGTACCCACACTGAGTTATGAATAACTCCTAACATGTCTCAAAGCCAGCAAGCCTCTGGCACCACTTCAGGATATGCCTGGCAAGAGAGAGTTTTCCTACAACTGTCATATTAGACTCAGGTAGCATTCTGGAAAAGGATATTCTACCTACTGAGCAATCTTTTTCAAGAAGGGGTCACCCAAAGCTCTCCTCTTTATCTATAGATGTGCAAATGGGTTTTTAAGCCTGGTTTCCTCAGAAAACAAGGCTGATACAATCACATTTGTTTACCTGTTTTTCCCCAAAGCTCCACATATCAGCCACATTTGCAAGTAGAACTAGTATCAAAGATATTATGTTGAGTGAAAACAGGCCATCAATAGAAGGAAAAGCTGCAAGCTGGGCTTATGCACTTACTGGTCCCCAGAAAAGTTTACACTGGGAAGACCAAAATAATTTTCTGCTTTTTAAAAAACAGGATGATAACCCTAGGGTAACAACAGGAGATCCTTCCAAACCATGGGAAAATGTCAGATTTCACTATCAAGCATTATATGCAGTTCCATAGAAAACCAGTCCACAACAGTTCCTGTGCTCCTGGAATTACTTGCCTTTACCTTTCATTTTGCTGTTAGTATCCATGTAGCTCAGCAACATTAGAGCTCAGAGACCAGAAACATTCTGTTCTGGTTGCACTTGTGCATGTCTGTAGCTAAAGCTACAAAGCTACTTCATTGCTTTTTTGTTTCCATTTGGAAAGAGAATCTGCATCAGATTCACCAACAAACAAGCTGGGCAGACAGGTCCCATACATCAACCTCATTCATTACACAGGCCTCTTGGAAAGAGCCTACATCTTCAGTTCCTTTACGCATACACATTTTCTGAAGATTTATTTTTATATAACATATTTCAGTTACACTAAGAGTATGAACCCTTCTAAGTTTAAAGCAAACCGAAAGAAAAAAGAAAATCAAAATGGTAAAATCAGTTTGATTTGACCCACAAAAGCAAAGTCCAACCCCAATTTTTTGGAGCACAGAGGAGAAAGAATCTAGAGCTTTAGTTCACTCTTAAATCTAGTTTAGAGCTCTGAAAGTACATCTATATTTGCACTGTGTTCTCATTTGGCAGATAAGCGATAAAATCGCCCAGTTTTCTTGATGCTTTCAGCTGATGGTAGGCAGATTTTATATGGCTTGCTTTATCTGATTTTCACTTTTAAAAAAAATATATATCCAGGAATGAATGAGAGCATTAGCCTCCACACATTCTGTACTTTATGCTATTTACTACTGGATAGCCCTGGAATATTTGCAGCTGGCTGTACTGTGTTTTGTACAATGTAGCTCTTTATCATGTTTTTTTATCAAAGAACTGTGGTTTAGCACAGAATGAGGCAGTGCTGTATTGAAGTTGTAATGCGGCTCAGGTTACCAGATTGCGTTTTTGATGATTTGATATTAAAGTGCTCAACATAAAACAAAAATCAACATTTAAGAAATGCAAGTGAGAAAAGCTCTAAATAGGGACTGAATAAACTGTAACGTTATGGAGATTTTGCCTTACTTTCTATATTAAAACAAGCAGCTTTGAATAAATACAAGTGAATCTCCCTATTATTTTCTTTCTGAGGCAAATCTTATACTAAACTTTTGCTAGCAGAAAGTCAGGGGTACGAGGACGTGGGATTTGCAACCAACACAGCTGTGCTGGCAAAAGGCCCTAGTGTAGATTTGAGTTTAACGGCAAAATTGAGCTTTTGCCAGCATAGCTAATTTCTCTCTTGGGAGTTAGTTTTGCCAGTACAGCTGTGTCCAGACTAGGGATCACTGGTGTTATAGACTTTTACAGCTCTGCCATCACTGACTTTCAAGTGTAGGCATGCTCTTGGTCTCAACCTAATAGTAGTTTGCTAACGTGTGTGCATGTGTGTGTCTGTGGGTCTCTCTGAGACTGCAACCATGACAAAAAAGTTACCTGGCTCCTCCAATACTGCTTCCAGTGTCCTGAAGTTAGTAGTAGGGCTCTTCTTAATATGTTCCTTTGCATACCTCACACATTTTTTACTGCCACAGCTAATAATTGTTTACTGAAGCAGAGGCATATATGCGAGTGCATCATAGCAAAGCTTCTCCCTAAAAAGATTAAAGACATTACAGATGCTACCTACCTTTCTGCTTTGTTCTCTTCTTGACTGCTTCCAGCCATCTCACTCTTCCATCCATTTTCCAGAAGGCTACGTTCAACATATTTACTCCTTTTCTTGCCTTTCTTTCTTGTCCTGACTGCTTGCTGCAAGGGTATCACAGGACACTAAGCTAAACTTAGGAGGAAAGTTCAATTGTCCCACTGCCTCTCTAGTGATTTCAGGTATGTCACCTTCTCTCTGCTCTTCACAAAGCCTTTATGCTTCTGGGCTATCAGTTGCTGTTCCATCACCTGGTTATGGTCTTTGCCCAGCTGCTCATTTCTCATCCTAAAGGACTTCTGGAGCATGCTATTTCTGATACTTCTGCTGAAGTTGTGCTTTAAAGTGTTGATCTACTACCACCTACACCCCCTTATCAGTTTTTCCTGTCTTTCTCAAGGATTATTGCCTCCTGCCTGTAGTTGTCTTTCAAACTGGGATCTCTCCTTTTTCTGTGGGAAGCAATTTCTGCTGCTGCACCAGATATCAGACAGGACTGCTCCCCTTGCACATTTACGAAGCTATTCTGCTCTGGTCAGAGTGCAACTTCTGCAGTTAGACACTACAGAAGACACTTGCCTCCTCCATGTCTCTTCA